>CM042836.1:66180129-66324362 GCA_023653725.1 Bungarus multicinctus | reverse complement strand
ATAAATCCCAAATCTTATAAAATTGTTTAACTTATTTTTCTCTGATTTCAAATGTCAATCTACTCATTTCAGCACAGTCCATGATTTTCTTAATAACTTCCTCCTGCGTTGGTATTTTCTCATTTTTCCAGTTTTTAGCAAATACAATCCTAGCAGCTGTTAATACATTTACAATCAGATATTTCAGTTCCTTACTATATATTTCAGGTAAGAGTCCCAATAACAAAATATCTGGTTTCAAGTCTATATGTTTTTTTGTCATTTTTTCCAGCCATGTGTGGATTTTGGTCCAATATCTTTTAGCATCTGCACACATCCACCACATATGGTAATATGAACCAGGTATCTGATGACATTTCCAACACTTTTCTGATTTGTTCTTGAACATTCTTGCTATTCTTGTTGGGGGTAGATGCCACCTGTAAAATATCTTATACAAATTTTCTTTATATGCTGTAGACATTATCATTTTATAATTTTGAGGCCACAATTTTTGCCATTTCTCTAAATCCATCCCATATCCAAAATTTTGCCCCCAAGCAATCATTGTTTCTTTAACTTGTTCTTCTTCTAGCTTAATTTCCAGTAAATATTGATACAATTTTTTAATCACCTTTTCATCAGTACCTGTCAAAATCTTATCTAAATCAATCAATTTATCATAAAAACCTTCTGTTTTGAAATCTTTATCATATCTAGAATGTGTTTGCGCATATGAAAACCAGTTCACCTTTATGCCTTGTTCCTCTAGTTTTTGCATAGATTTAAGTTCACTCTTTTCATTCAATATTTCACCATACCTGTTCCTTTTTATATATTATAGGATAAGAAAATGCTTCCATAGTCGATAGCCAGACTGGAATTTTCAAATAGCATTGCCTTTTAGTCTTCTCCCAATTTAACCACAAAGCCTTCCGTATATAATGTCTTCTAAAGTACCCCTGTGTTTTAGTTCCCTTGTACAATAAGAAAGCATGCCACCCCAACAACAAATCATGTCCTTCTAATGTCAACAATCTAGTATTTCTTAATGTTATCCATTCCTTAACCCAGATCAGATTTGTAGCTTGGTAGTATAACTCCCAATTAGGCAGGCCAAATCCTCCTCTTATTCTAGCATCTTGCAGAAGACCTAAACCGTCCTGAAGAGATGGTGAATGTAAAGAGCACATCCTGCTGACCCCAGGGACATCGCAAAATCCCTGGTAGATCCAGGAGCAGCTCTTTTTGCCAGCGGCAAAGAGGCAGCCTTTGAAGCTGCTGAAGTTGGGACAGCCCCAAAATGGAAGAGAATGGAAAGTGTGCCGGTTTGTTGAGAGTTTTTTTCATTATATGATCTGAAAACGCCCTAAGAAAGAATTTGCAAAATTTAAGGCAGAAGTGATTAAGCAGCGATTTTGCAAGGAAGTCAAAATTAGTATTTCCTTTTTATTGCTGGACTTTTAATGTTTGATTTTTTACTTTGAAACTGGACTGGGTTTTTTTACCTTACTTTTTCTCTTTTTCTTTTTTCCTTTTTGTCTTTATAATATTATAGGTTAGAGATTTCGTTTTAGTGTTCTTTCTTAAGTTTTTTTTCTTTTATTTTTAATTATTTTTTTTATTATTTAAAACACATTTTGCTTGAAAAAGGAGGGGGAAAGTGAAAGTAGAGAGAAATTTGTAACACTGCTATCTAGAGGCTTGGAAATATTGTTTTCTTTTTCTTTACTATTTGAAGACCAGACAAAGCTGAGAAAGAGGCTTCTTTTCAAGGACTTTGAGTCTGTTTGATAAGATAGAGGGAACAGTATGGAATAGTGTTACTGCAGGTGCTCCTCTGGGTTTCTATCAGTGGCTGAAGTCTGGTATTGAAATTTATAGGAAGAAGATTATAAGACCTTAGAGAAGAGAGTTATATAATTGTTTGGAAGTTAACAAAAAGCCTTGGACATTTAAATAGGTGCAGTGTGTTCTTTCTTTTTTTTACATTGGGCTATTTTCTATTTCAACAAACCCCCTTCTTATTAGTTTACAATTTTTGATAATCATCTGGACCTTTGACTCTTTGGAATTTGATTTTACTTTTTTTTTGTCTTTGAATCTATTTTTTATTTTCATATTTTATTTTAAAGGGAAAATCTTATATCATCTACCTGCTTCTTGGATTTTTGGTACTATTATTAATATTAATTTTTTTAAGGGAGTTTTTTTTTTCTTTTCTTTCTCCTCCCATTTTTTTTTAGGGTTTTTTCTTTTTGTGACTTTTTTTCTTTTCCTTTCCATACTTGAGATTTTTCAATTGGATTAAGGTGTTGAAGAACCTGAAGAATTTCCCACCCACAATATTTGACAATCTTTCCTTTTTCTTTTTATGGTTTTTTCTTCTTCCTTTTTTTCTCGCTATTGATTGTATTAAGGTGTACAAGAACCTGAAGAAATTTTTCTTTTATTCTGCTTTTTCTTTTTCTCTACTATTTCTACTTGGAATTACAATTGGTCATTACACGTGTGGATTAAGGTCTAGAAGAACCTGAAGATTTTGAACTGTTTGAAACGAGTAGGAAACTAACAGCAGCTGGTTCCTCAATTCCTGCTTCTTCCTCTTCACCAATTGGAGGACAACGTTCAATACAGACAATGTTACAACAAGAAAAAGAACAGGAGAAGATGACGCTGCAAAAGATTTTGCAAGGGATCTAAAATATACAAGCAAGAACAGAGAATATTGAAAAGAGAACAGAAAGCATTGAACAAAGAATAGGAAAAACTGATGAAAAGGTGGAGAATATTCAACAAATGATGATGAAGTATTATTATTATTATTATTAATTCGATTTATATACCGCCCCCCTCTCCCCAAAGGGATGAGAAATTCCAAAAAATTGAAGAAGATAAACAAAGAGACAAGAAAATTGGAAATATTGAGGGCAGATTAACCGTGGTTGAACAAGATAAAAGTGGGATGCTGGGATAGGAGATGGACAGATCAGAATTTTATCTTAGATTCCAAAATATAGAGGAAGAAAGGGGACAAAATCTGGCAGAGATAATGATAGAAATCTTGGCTGAAGCATTGGAAATATCTAAAGAGAAGATGATGGATAGAATAGATGAGGTTTTTCGAGTTTTTACAAGATATGCAATGAAAAATAGCCTGCCAAGAGAAGTTCATATTAGATTTACAAAGAAAGCTATTAAAACGCAAATATTATAGGTGGCAAGAGGAAAATGAAATATTTTAGGATATACTAAAAAGGCAAAATATTTCCCCTAAAAAGAAAAGTAGAAACTCAAAAGAGGCAGAAATTCATCACCCCCACCTTTGCTAATGGACCATTACTCTGGTGTAGGCCAGTCTATTTTACATAACAAAGATCTACTCCAGGTAGATCTATAACAGGAATTGCCCAAAGCCCTTTCATTACATCATCATCTAGCAAGGCTCAACCAAACCTGGGACAGCCTACAGAGTTGCCCCTGCATGGCCCAATGGGAGTCTAACTGAATACAAGCTCAAATTCAAATCCCAACAGAGAATATAAAACAATTGCACTCTCAGCATATCAGCCCTTCTTTTCCTTCACCCAGCATCTTGAAGTATGTGATCATCCTTTTCATTTTGGAGCTCCAAGCCATGTGGTCCTGTCCACCATTAAACCATCTTTCCAAACAGCCTCCATGTTTCCAGTGTCTTTTTCCCCACTTGGAACTGAACCCAGAAGGATAATTCTTGCAACAGTTCTATTCAAGACTTGTTTTTTTCCTCTGAATTCTGTAATAGAGTGTCATAGGAAGTTGAAATGTAATTACTTTGTTCTTGTTCTAAGTCCTGATGCCAGATTTGTGTTAATGAGTACTTTTGTGCAAAACTTTGTCCTCGAGAGAATTTCAAGGGGCACTGCTGGTACACACTACTAGCATGTATCTCATTGGAGAAAAAGCATATAGCTGCATTCTACTGCAATCTCAAATGGACCCTTTTGGGGAAAAAATAAGAGCACCATAATTCGATAATAACAATCTGGGGGTGTTAATAGCTCCCTTTTTGATCTAACTTGTTGCTGCGTAGCCTGTAGTTGAGCAAGGTAGCATAATTGATGACTGTCCAATAAAAGCCATCATGGTAAACTCCACAGCTTTGAACCCACATGAAGAACATAGCAATAGCACTTAGACTTATATACAGCTTCACAGTGCTTTACAGCCCTATTTAAATAGTTTATATAACTAAACCATAATAACATTAGCTTGGTTCACATGACATGTAAAGCCACAAATGGGCAAATCACATTTTGGCTTAATGTCTTCGATAAACTCTGTTTCTAAGTAATACTTGTAAGTTACCTTTTACAGTCACAAGATCAGTCTCCCTTTTTGGTGAATTCCACACATTTTTACTACTTAAAGCAAAGGTGCCAGTCTCTTTTTATGCTGTCCAGCCAGTGTATGGGAATTGGATAGTTAGGTAGCAATTGTGAGCTGTCCCCTTAAGGGAATGCATCATGGTAAATGTAGTTAAAGATATCCTGGGAAATGTAGTTCATGTCACGTGGCGACATCTATAATCCTGATTGGTCACTAATTTGACTCTTGATGGGTTGGGTGAGTTTTCCTCACTTTTGCCTGAATTCCCTAACTCATGGCAGCTGCTTTCTATCGCTACGAGATGGGTTAGGAGATAGCTATCTTTTACCTACAAATCAGATATGCAATGGAATTGGACATAAAGAAGAACTTTGTCACAAATGTGAGTCATGAAGATACCCGATGAACCAATAATAAATACTTTGTATTGATGTTTTGTTGAGTTTATCTATTTGATCTTGTTGAACATGATTTCTTTCAGACGTACCATTACTGAAGTAGAATGGGAGTTGAAATTAAACAGTGTATGGAAGGCTGTACATTGCCTATCCTGGGCTCCATTACCTGGTTGCACGGTTAATTTTTATGTAATTTTTATGATAAATCTTAAAAAATATAAAATTAAAAACTATAAAATATATAATTTGTAACTGTTTTATGGTTTTAATTGTGAATTTTTCTCTCTTCAGAGTCAATTGGATTGACTTGGGTGGCTATAGAAATTGACTAAATACAGCAGTGGTGGGATTCAAAATTTTTTACTACTGGTTCTGTGGGTGTGGCTTGGTGGGTGTGGCAGGGGAAGGATACTGCAAAATTCCCATTTCCTCCCCACCCCACTAACCTGCTTTCCAGGTCTGTTCTTCTGTGTAGGGCAACCAAAGAAGACCCAGCCGATCAGCTGGGACTCGGGAGGCAGAGAATAGATGGGGCAGGGGCCAGTCAGAGGCAATATTTGCCAGTTCTTCAAACTACTCAAAATTTCCGCTACCGGTTCTCCAGAACTGGTCAGAACCTGCTGAATACCCCCTCTGAAATACAGTACTGTAAATGGGTAGCTGTTCACACTTCCGGAACTGGATAATCCTGGTAATAAATTTGTCAGTAGTAGAAAGTGCAGCTTTTAATTTGTAAATACCATTTAAAGTGATGTGGAATTACTGAACTTATTGCACAATGCAT
Source organism: Bungarus multicinctus (assembly GCA_023653725.1). Lineage (NCBI taxonomy): Eukaryota > Metazoa > Chordata > Lepidosauria > Squamata > Elapidae > Bungarus > Bungarus multicinctus. The sequence continues at coordinate 66,318,833 of CM042836.1, read as the reverse complement.
ATACAAACTTAAAAAGAAAATCCAATCATAAGGAAAGATCTACTGATGGAATATTGTTATTACAGTATTGAAAGTCTGTGGGCTACATGATTAACTCTTGGATATTGTAACATCTTAACATGGAACTGGCTTTCTTGGGGGGGGGGGAACAAGTTTGGTGGGGTGGAAGAGGATAACCTAGTAGTAGGATCTTTTGTGAAGATAAAGTGTAGAAACACTTCATCCACCTTTTTGCATTTTTTCCTTTACAAATGATTTTTCCATGTTTGACTATTTCTATACATGGGTTTGGGAACATATTTGCTTAAAATTGCATATAATACATTGTTTTAGAGTCTAAAGTTTAGGTATGTTGGAAGAAAAATCCAGTCTGGTTCCAAGCCAGGAGAAAGATGCTAGAAATAAAATGGAGGCTGGGAGCAGGAAATATGGTCTCTGTTTATTTGGATAGCAGAAACTTCAGTGACAGCAGCATGTTTCTGGGGTGGCTGACAAACATTCTTTGGGACTTTGTGATTGAGGTGCCTTTCCTGTGTCCTTTAATATTTTAATGCCTGTTTCCAGATTCCTATGGGGTCCTATAGGAGTCATGGCTGGCTCTATAGGCAAAAGGGGAAATGCAAATCCTAGAACTGATTGTCAGAACTAATCTTGTCAGCTCTGACTTGCCTAATTGTGTTGCTTATTTGGAGTCTCTTTGCTTATGGCCCAGTGTTTCTGAATGAGTACAAAATCTCCATTTCAAAAAACCAGCCTCTTCAAGCTTGAGGCTGTTTTCCTATGGCAGATAGTCTGGGGCTGTTTTCTGCCTTTCTTAAGATTTTTCTCCTTTGGGGGGAATATTCTGTCCTGCCTCTTTTTAATATTTAGAATAAAGAATATTTTAATCTGGGGAAGGGGGCAGTTCTTACAGGCAGAACTATAGTGGGTGATGTGTTCAAACAATTACCAAGATAGGAAATCTGTATTGCCAAAATGCGAGACTATATCTTTACAAAATTCTACAAAAATCTATGCCATGAATATGTCATTAAATTTAATTATTCCAGGAGAAAAAAGACAGTTCCTCATATACAATGTCACATTTATATCTGTAGAGAAAACTGAAACTTAAAATTTTCTAACACTGCAAAAAACAACTAATCAATAATTTAAAGCTCCTTTTAAAGCCATGTTGAAGATAGAAAAATACGTACATAAAAATTAGAATAACTGTTCCATCTTTTTAATTAATTGGTATATAGAATTACTGATGTGAGAAGTCTTTTATATTTCCTTGCATTTTTCTATATATGGTTTCTTATTCCATTACCATTGCATAATTCTTTCCTTACTCTTGCTAAAATCAATATATTTCATCTTACATTTCAATCTTCTCCATAACATATACATATTTACATACTTTCTCATTCTTTACCTAATTGCCATTTTAATTTCTTTTTATTCTTAAACTATTCATACCAGACTCTACAATATGTCAAATCTTCTTTATCTTTTAGTTTAAATCTTAGCCTGTCCATCTCTATACAATCTATTATTTTCTTTATAATCAGACCCTCTGGTGGTACTCTTTCCTGCTTCCAAATTGTGTGTAGGCGATCCTTGCAGCTGTTAAGATATGTAACATAATGTATCTGTCTTTTTTATTACATTTTTGTGTTATTATGCCTAATAAAATAGTTCTGGTTTGGATTCAATTTTCTGATTTATAATTTCTTCTAACCACTGTCAAATTATATTCCAGTATTTCTTCACTTCTGGGCAAATCCACCACATATGAAAATGTGCCTTTTTCTTTCATGCACTTCCAACAGCTTGGGCTTAGATTGAACATTTTTGCTAGCCTAGCTGGGGGTAAGTGCCACCTGTAGAACATTTTATACAGGTTTTCCCTGTATGCGGTGGATATAGTTAATTTGTAATTTAGTCCCCACATTTTTTCCCAATGTTCCAAGTCTATATTGTGGCCAACATTTTTCGCCCATATCACCATCGTTTCTTTAACCACCTCCTCTTCCATTTTGAAATCTAATGGAAAATTATATATTCTTGAAATCATTTTTTTCCATTCCTTGTAGGATCCCATCTAATTGGTGCTTTTCCATATAAAATCCATATTGTTCTTTGTCTTTTTTGTATCTCGCCTGAACTTGTATGTATGGCCACTAGTCTATGTTTTATGTTTTGTTGTAGTAGTTCTTGTATCATTTTCAGTCTTCCTTGTTCATCTAATAAGTCTTTATAATTCCACTTTTTTTCCAGATCCATTGCATTTGGGTAGATTTGTACTTCCATGGTTGACAGCCAGAATGGTATTTTAGTATAAGGATTCTTTTTGATGTTGTTCCATATCCGAATTAGTGAGTCTCTGATCATGTGTCTCTGAAAGTATGAATGCTGCTTACTTTTCCCATCTCATAGAAAACTAAGCCACCCTTTCTGCAGATCGTAGCCTTCTATCAACAATATTCTTTTGTTTTCCAACTTAATCCAATCCTTAATCCATACCATAGCTGCTGCCTGGTAATTTCCCAGTCAGGGAGTCCAAAGCCACCCCTTTCTCTTTTATCCTGTAATAATTTCATTTTTATCGTAGCTTTTTTCCCCGCCCAAACAAATTTGGTTACCATTTTATCTAATTCTCTGAAAAAATTTTTATCCAATTTCACCGGTACAGTTTGAAAAAGATATAGTATTTTTGGTAACATGGACATTTTAAGTGCCACAATTTTTCCCAATAGTGATAACTGTAATTTTTCCCACATTTCCAATTCTTTTTAATTTGTGTTATTAATTTATCATATTTTTTTTAATTGATGAGCATCTTGGTGTTAGCCATTTGCCTAAATATTTTACCTTTTTCACAATTTGCATTCCCAATTTTCCTTCTAATTTTTTTTTTTTTGTTTATCCTTTAAGTTTTTGGTCAATATCTTCATTTTGTTTATATTTATCTTAAGCCCACAACACTGCCAAATTCCTCTATTTCCTTTATTAATTCTACTCCAGTGTCGTCTGGATCTTCCAGAAAAAATACTATATTGTCAGCGAAGGTGTGTACTTTATAATGTTCCTTTGAAGCCGCTTTAATTTCTTCATTTTTTTCTGATATTTTCCAAAAGATTTTCTAATGTAAGGATATGTTGAAAGAAATATCCTTCTGGGTTCAGTTCCAAGTGGGGAAAAAGACACTGGAAACATGGAGGCTGCTTGGAAGGTTTAATGGTTACAAGGCCACATGGCCTAGAGCTCCAGAGAAGAATGATCACATGCTTCAAGGTGAGAAGAGAAGGGGAAAAAGGGGAAAAAGAAAAGAAGGGAAAAAAGTGAAAAGCGCTGAGGTGCTGAGAGTGCCTGGGTTTTATACTCTCTGTTGGGATTTGAATTGGAGCTTGTATTCTAATTGGTTGTCAGACTCCCAGGGTCGGGGGTCTTAACTTTGTAGGCTTGGTCTGGACCACATGGCTTTACCTGAATGCTGGCTAATGCAATCTTCCCAGACCATGTGGTGAGATGGGTAATCCTATCATTTCCTGAGGGCCATTCTTAATCCCATCACCCTGGAGTTCCTTCTTATGTAAAGTATTCTGGCCCAGGCCTTAATGGCCCACCCATTAACAAAGGTGGGGGTGAGTTTCTGCTTCTGGGGTGAGTTTCTGCTTCTTGAGTGAGTTCCTTTTTAGGAGAAATATTCTGCCTTTTAATATTTCCTAGGCTATTTCAATTTTCTAGGAGAGGGGTGGATGCTAACTTCCTACAATCCCTCATTTTTATTTTTTTTTTTGAAAACACGTGAGAGTTCTGACAAAAGATTAAAAGGTGATCAGATCAGGGAAACCTGATGAGTGCTTTAAAAAATTTTTTTTTCTCTGATGCAAAGGAAAGGCATTGAAAAAGAGGCAACAGAAAAGGATTCCTTCAGTGGCTCCCAAAAGTGTTCAACCATAAAGGTCTGGGAAAACTTCTGGTTTTTTTTTTCTTTAGCTGTATCCAATTTTTCTTGCCAAATGATTTTCAGATGTTTGATATACTTTTTGTGAGCTTACAGTCAGGTTGTAAGCACAAGCCTCTATACAGTCTTCACAACCTTTAAATTACAAGCTGCCCATATCCAAGGTTATGGTTACTACCTGCCTAGCTCTTAGCTTCCAGGGTTTGTGAGGACAAATTGAGGTTAGCCAGTGTGCAATCAGGCTATTTAGTATTTTTTAAGTTACACACAATGAGCCCTGGGACTTCTATTCATGAGACCACCAGTGCAACATATCCTGCTTTACTGGGCAACTGGGCAGCATCATTTGTGAGTCACAATCAGGACTTGGGGTTTGGAGATCTTTTTTCTGCTATCTCTTCAAGAATTACCTGAGGGAGATGCCCTCTCCCCCATGGAATTAGCAGGGTAATATGACTGCTTGGGCCTTAGTGCCTCAGAGCAGCAAAACAAAAATAAAACAAATAAAAAAAACACATTAAAACGAAGCTAGGAGCAGCTTTTTGTGGAGGTAGGTGAAGGAGTTAACCTCTATCTAATTCTGAATGGTGTGTCTCTGTGTATGTGCCTGTGTATGCAGCTAGTTTTACAATACAGATAATACAAACATGTGGACAATTTTCCCTCCCACCAGACAGAAGTACAAGGTGTTCAGAACTTGCTGGGCCAGCCACTCTCAAATACAATCCTTACATGAGTACATTAAACTGGTTACAATATAAATAATACAAGAAAGAAAACATTACAATAGATTTCAGATTACAATGAATTTTCAGTTACAATAAATTTCCATCCTCCCCCCATAATCTTTCTGTCTTCTGGGGATTGAAAAGAATCTTTTAGTCTTTTACTGGTCCATCTCAGGGTCCTTTCCTTCACGTCTCTGGGTGGCATAGGCTTGGCCTGGTGGTATGGGTGATCAGTCAGGCTTGGGAAGGTCTGCCCACTCTGATTTGCTGTAATGACTTTCAGTAGAGGCTGGATCCAAACCCAATTCCTGGCTCCAATGGATGGAATGTCTCTAGGGGCAGTATCTGCTTCCACATGTGGCAGGCCTGGAACACACAGAACAAGGATCTCTTCCCCCTTCGCTGGTAATTCTACCAGGAAAGGCATTGTAAAAGGATTAGATTTTGGTGGGGGGGTAGATAGCTTGCAGGCATGGTTTGAGGATGAAGAATAACACATTAGTATTGCAGTTACTAAAAAGATAAATCAGTTTCAACAAAATGGAGACACAGCAGATGAGAAAGGAAAAAACTGGATTCACAAGCTTCAGGAAAAAGGATGAACAGGTAAAATTATTTAAACACACAGTAAATGCAAGGATGAAACTTTTCTTGTAAATGAACTTAGAACATTCACTAATAACCTTGGGTTTTTCTTAAAAGCACAGAGAGGAAAGAAAGTTGACTGTTCCTCATCCAGTTTGGTTGGCCAGACCAGACCGGGAGAAGACAATTTCTCTCTGTGTTTTTAAATCTTAATAATTTAAAATTAATACCTGAAGAGGTCAGACACTTTTAACAGTTGCAACAGTTACCTCGAGGACACACAAAGACTTAGACACACACACGTGCACGCGCATACACACAGAAACAAGGACAAAGAAAAGAAAACAAAACTCTGAGGTGTACACACACACTGATCATTCCCACAATAAATATCTTAGTTAAATTGGAGAAGGCATAAATCTTAAGGAACAAACCACGTGGTTGCATAGAAGACAAAGAAAGAAAGACAGAAAGAATTAAGAAAAAATTCCATGTGATCCTGTTTATACATTGCCCTTTTAAGTACCTTTATTTACCACATTGGTCTTCCTGTATCCCTCAGCAAAGCCCATTCTCCACCTATACATTTTGCCTTTTCCTTGCTCATGCCGGCTAGGGTCAGCATCTGCTGCTCACCCCAAGCCTCCAATAGCTCTCCCTGGGGGGTTCCATCCAGGACCCTCGAACTACCGCTTCCCATGTTCCCCTTAGATGTGGGGTTTTCACACTTTGGCTTAGTCGGGTCAGTCAGCTAGGCGAACCAGTTTCAGACACAAGCAATATCCGAGCAAGAAAAAAAAGAAGGGTGTCTGGGGGAGACTTTGGTCGTTGCTCCTGGTGCAACAGAATCAAACACTTTTCTTTAATCTCAGAACAAAAATATAAGAGACTTTGGTCGTTGCTCCTGGCGCAACGGAATCAAACACTTTTCTTTAACCTCAGAACAAAAATATAAAAAAAACTAAGTGTTTCCCAAAGTATGCGCGCTCCCCTTTTTAGTAAAAAAATTCCCGAGAGACTTTTCTCTCTCTCTCTCTATCTCTCTCACTTCACCATGGTTTTCGGACTGGGGGTGTTGCTGTCAATGCAGCCTACTTTTCTTTCCCCCCAAAAAACAGCCCGTGAGACTCTCTGCCCCCCTCAGACAAGTACGAGTACTCCACTTTTCTCTATTCTATTCTTTTCTTCCTAGCCCACGTTTACAGATCTGGAAGAGCTCAGATCTGAGGAAAACTTGCTGCTCTTATGCAGGCAAGTACTGGCGCTCCTAATTTAGTGTCCAAATTACATTAAAATTACCTAAAATCCTGGGGTTTGCTTTTGGGATACACTGGACAAAAAAATGACAAATTTTTCTTCCCTCCCTTCAATCATAACCCGCTTGGCTTTTCCTCTTATATATGCAGAAGGTCCCACACTCTGATGGTCCCCCCTTGCTTTTCCTGTCCTGATGGTCATGGCTCTGTAGAGCTAACAACAGCAAGAGGGCGGCTAGAGGCCAAACAAAGAAATGAGATCCAGCTGCTGTCCAAGGGTGAAGCCACTGATACACATGCTCTTCCTTTTCTCTAACAAAAGGTCCTGTGCTCTGGCAAAACCCCCATGCTCTCCAGACTCTTGGTCTTTCTGCAGTTAGGAAATGCACAGAGGAAGCAAGATCCAGTTGTGTTTAGGAGAAGGACACTCTCACACACATGCAAACATACACATATTTCCCATACTTTTCCATGCTTTAAATTAAAATTTAGAGGTACTCACCTTCTTTCCAAGCAGCCTTTGAGCTCAACACTCAAAACCCCTTTAAAACCTTTTTTTCCAAATGGCCAAGGTCCAGGAAAAACTCACCCACAGACTCAATGGGTCTGTTTGCTAGCAAGGGAATCTTACCTGGGCCTGGTCCATTGGTTAGGTTAGCTTGGAGTCCCATCTGGGGTGCCAATTGTTGAAAGAAATATCCTTCTGGGTTCAATTCCAAGTGGGGAAAAAGACACTGGAAACATGGAGGCTGCTTGGAAGGTTTAATGGTTACAGGGCCACATGGCCTAGAGCTCCAGAGAAGAATGATCACATGCTTCAAGGTGAGAAGGGGAAAAAGGGAAAAAGGAAAAGAAGGGAAAAAAGTGAAAAGCGCTGAGGTGCTGAGAGTGCCTGGGTTTTATACTCTCTGTTGGGATTTGAATTGGAGCTTGTATTCTAATTGGCTGTCAGAATCCCAGGGGCGGGGGTCTTAACTTTGTAGGCTTGGTCTGGACCACATGGCTTTACCTGAATGCTGGCTAATGCAATCTTCCCAGACCATGTGGTGAGATGGGTAATCCTATCATTTCCTGAGGGCCATCCTTAATCCCATCACACTGGAGTTCCTTCTTATGTAAAGTATTCTGGCCCAGGCCTTAATGGCCCACCCATTAACAAAGGTGGGGGTGAGTTTCTGCTTCTGGGGTGAGTTTCTGCTTCTTGAGTGAGTTCCTTTTTAGGAGAAATATTCTGCCTTTTAATATTTCCTAGGCTATTTCAATTTTCTAGGAGAGGGGTGGATGCTAACTTCCTACAGATAAAGAGTAGGGGTGACAATGGGCATCCCTGCCTTACTCCCTTGTTGATCTTAAATGTTTCCGTTCTGTTGCCATTTAATATTACACTAGCCATCTGAATCGAGTAAATTGCCAAAATCATATTAATAAATTTATCGCCAAATTCCATGCTTATGTTCTGTCTTAGCTATTGTTTGCTGAATTGTGTCTATCTTATCATCTAGTTTTTGTATTTTTCCTTTCATCTCCCCCATTTTACTTTTAAAATCTTTATAATTTTTCACCATTGTTTCTTATATTGTTACTAGTGCCGCTTGAATTGACTGCATATTTGATGCCTGACTCTGGGAATTTATAGATTTTTTTCACTGAATCCTTTCTAAGCATGCAATTCTAAAGAACAAACATTTCACACAATTTGCAATGTTGATTTTGAACAAATATTTTTAAAAGAAGCACAATCTTTTTGTGTGTGTGATATGAAGATAATGTTGATTTGTTCAAAATATTGATGCTGTTATTTTTAATTTATTTTCTAGTTGTAATGATGTATTTCAGAAGATATATCCTTTCAAGACAAATTGACAAAATTCATGAATAAAACTGTATAAGGCAGTATTTTTAGCAATAAAAATTCCTCCTGCTGAGTGATTCTGTGTGGGAAAAATGCAGTCCAGCTGGAATACAAGGGGACTCCTGGGATTATCCTTGCTAGCTTTCCTCTGTTTCCTGGAACCTTTCCATGGAATCATTAATTTTGATTGAAGATAGAAAGAAGTTGGACTGACATTCTTTTTTGTAGCTTTCTTCACTCTCTGAAGTTCTTTTGACAGGGCAGTTGGAAGTGATCACATAAATGACTGCTGTGAGTGAGCATCAATAGGCATTATTGTAGCCTTAAATATGGAGTAAAATTCCTTCTCTGTGTATTTGTACTGTATTCTTAAATCATGAAGGGAAAAAGAGGAAAACTGAGAAAGAGAAAACAAACATAGTGCATAAGAGGAAAATACATGCTGAGAAAATCCCCAAGGGGAAAATATGTATTTCTCCATTGTTTGTATATGAGTGGGTAAAGCAGCTTTGTTGAAAATTAATGGAGGCAGGATACTTGCTCATCTAATGAGCCATGAGGATTTTGGTATTGGTCCTGCTCCTTTGGCAATACAGATTTCTTCTCTTCCAGCATCTCTTGATATGAAAAATATTATGGATATAATAAATAAGAAATAGGATATGCACATGAATTTGGCTGAAAAAAGGCAAGGAAGCACAGGATAGCACAGCAGGATCAAAAAAGCAGGATTAGAACTTGTTTTCACAATTATTCTCCTTTATATATGAACTGCTTAAAATAAATCTAAAAATCTAAAAACTGCATGCAAAAAGCTAAATGATGCCATCAGTTTGAAATCTGGTCTAATATTGATTACTCAAAAAAATTAAATTTCTAAATTTTAAAATGTCTTTTTTGAACTTTGAGGATAGAAAATACTACTTGCCTTTTATTTGCTGAGATGTGGAGGCAAAAAGCATTGGACCCCATGATACAGGTAGTCCTCAACTTACAACCACAATTGAGCCCAAAATTTATGTTGCTACATGAGAAATTTGTTATGTACCAATTGACAAGTTTATCACATTTGTTAACTGAATCACTGCAGTTATAGCAATAGCAATAGCACTTAGACTTAAATACCGCTTTATAGTGCTTTACAGCCTTCTCTAAGTGGTTTTACAGAGTCAGCATATTGCCCCCAACAATCTGGGTCCTCATTTTATCCACCTCGGAAGGATGGAAGGCTGAGTCATCCTTGAGCCTGGTGGGATTTGAAGTGCCAAATTGCAGGCAGCCGATAATCAGCAGAAGTAGCCTGTAGTACAGCACTCTAACCGACTGTGCCACCAAAATTATTAGTAACATGGTGGTTAAGTGAATCTGGTTTCCCCATTGACTTTGCTTGTCAGAAGGTCATAAACTATGATCACATGACCCCAGGACATTGCAACCGTCATAAACGTAAGTCAGTTGTCAAGCATCTGAATGTAAATCACTTGACCATGGAGATGCTGCAATGGTCATAAGCATGAAAAATGGTCCTAAGTCACTTTTTTCAATGCCATTGTAACTTTGAACTATCACTAAATGAACTGGTGTAAATTGAGGACTACCTGTACATACTTGGCATCTAGGTCTACCATTTTGTCTGAAAGCATAAGGCTTCTAAGCGGTCCATCTGTAAATTGCTGTCCGGTTTATAGCTCATCCCACATGGTGATTTATTTATTTTCTTCTTCATGAAGCAAACAAGTCAAAGCAGTATAATAATAATAAATATTTATTTATATACCGCTCCTCTCCCGAAGGACTCGGAGCGGTGCACAGCCGTACAGTTAAAACAATAAATATGTGGGAAAATAAAACTAAATTAAACCAAAACCCTGGCTGTAAACAATTTAAAACCCTTCGCTAAAACCCTAAAATTTAATAAAAAATAAAAAAAAATATAGGGGGATTGGGGCTAAAATGGCTAAATTGCTGGCTATAAAAACAAATTTTGAATATTCAGTTTAAAAATTGCAGTTAGCAGGGACTTGGTCTCATCTGTGATGAATATTCAACAAAAAACAGGATTTATGACATTTTCCCCACAATATAAGGAAGTGGTTTTATGTTCATGTGCACTATCATTCTTAACACCTGATAACTGACTGGATAAGTCCTTGCAGATTTCTTGAAAAGATTTTGAAAGTGGTTTGTCTTTGTCTTTTTCCTAGAGTTGAGAGAGTAACTGGCCAAGGTCACTCAACTGGCCTAGTGCTTAAAGGGGAACTAGAACTCAGTCTCTCAGTTTCTAGCCTGGTGCACCAAACTGACTCTCTAATGGTATGGTAGCCATCTGTTTGGGCTACGGCTCACTTGACATTTTGAGAGCATGTGGCATGTCCAGAAACACAATCCCAAGGGCAAACTAGGGCCCTAGGATCTTCTCTGCCATTCTATGGGGTATCTGTGGGGTTCAATGGCATTATTAGAATTACAGTAAATATGATTATAGAAATCAAGGCTTTGCAACATGCCGGCTTTCAATGAATGTTTTTACTAAAATATTTTTTTTTAAATCAGGTAGGACATACATAGACCCTGGCAAGAATTTAAAAAGTTATTGCCTTATCTATTGCACTTATATCTCATTGTTCTTCCTCAAATCAAAGCTAGAGTATATATAGTTCCCCTCCCATTTTTATTCCCACTGGTCCAAATTAGATTGTACTATAGCAGAATGAAGCAATCAGATTCCATATATCCTTTTCCTCTGTTCAAGGGCCATAAGAGATGTATCTGATGATGAGACATGACCAAAATGGATGAGGGCAAAATTTGTGGTCCCTTTTTTGGCATTTTCAGGAGTTACAGTTAAGAAATACAAGATATATATTTTGTATTTCCAACTCACCCTTAAAATTGGCTAACTTCATTTGTTGTGCTGATTGCAGCAAGTGGGTATCTGCAATGTAAACTGTTACTGAACAGATGTCATTAGACAATTGTCCTTAATAAGGACATTTTTTAATATACTTTTTTAATATACTGAAAATATCCCATGCAGGAAGACTCTTCAGAGTTCTTTTATGTGTACAGGTTATTATGTTTTCTTAGGCTCTGGAAACAGCTCTAACATAATCTTTGAGACTAGAGACAAGTTCAGATATATCTGTGGATGAAGAAGAAAGCATTGGACCCAATAGCCCCTGAGGACACAGATAAACCTCCAAGTGGTCTCAATGACTCTAAAAGGATGCAAATGACCAGCTGTCTGCAAGGAATATGATCTCAACTCGTAAATCATTCTTATGCCTGTTCCCAAATTGACATTAGAGGGAAGGGGGAAAAGGCCTGACGGAGCAGTGTGGCAGATGAAGGCCAGAAGCACAATCCATGCTTACCTTGTGGATCTTCTGCCCATGAAAATCGTTCGTTGGAGTGTGTAATTGATGACACCCAGCATCATATATCGGATTTGTTGGGGAATCTGATATACGACACACCCAGGAAGGTGGGGGAAACAGGGTCATAGGTAATAGTAAATTAAGTGTCTCTGAGTTGGCTTCATATGGGTTAGTGCTGGACATGTTGCTCCTAATAAATCTTTTGCATTCTTTTGAAGCTTGGCTCGAGGCTCATGATTTAATTAGGGCAATCATCAGAACCCTGATGGGGGTGGGATTCTACCTGTTCTGTTCACCTCTGTAGAACTAGTAGTCCTGAAGAGTAGCAGGCAGAGAGCATACATAGAACCGGTTCTATGTCTGCTGCTGTTTTGGCCCACCCGTCTTCCTGGGCTCTTACCTGACTTTTATTTCCTGCTTTTTCAACTGCAGCTGCTTTGCGTGACACAGCTGCGGTTGAAAAAGCAGGAAAAAAGGGCTTTTCCAACCTCTGCACACTTGCACGCAGCACTGCTCAGCTGTCCGGGCAGCTCAGCAGATTGTAAATTGCACTCGCACGCATGTGTGCATGACGCAGAGTGACAGAACGGATAGTTATACTGGTTGGATCCCATCTCTGATATAAATCCTTCCATTCCCCACCATCCAGTCAGAGCTGAAGAAGCTTCTTGGATGAGAAGTGAAACATCTTCAAAGAAAAAAAAACAAAGTCCAGTTGCCTCCTGAAAAAGCATCTTTGGGACAACCATGACTTGGATGATTGAGAATCTATACAGACTATTGGATCCCATAGTGCAAGAATTGGCATTTATGTGTAACATTTTGCCTGAGGCCAGGTAAGACTTCTCAGCAGCTTGTCTATAAGTTGTTGTTTAGTTTATAGCACATCGCTGTAATGGCTACTTTCTGAAAAACAGCCAGCCTGAGCACCATTAGGCGAGGGAATAACAGTATCCTATTGAAGGCATTGTCTGTAGTTTGATCAAAAGCTGGATTCCTTAACATTCTAAATCCAAACCAGCCCTAATACTGGGCCTGTTCTATGGGACAGGCATTTTGGAGAACCAATACTGTATATAAAGTGCTGACTGAAACTAGTGATCCAAGGAGATTCCTGCCCCTAAACCCACCAATTATATGAAGGCTCTGACAGTAAAGCACCTGGTAACACCCTCCATTTTTGCTTTTCCAAAAGCAAAGTCTGATTAAACACAAATCATCTGGGCAGAGAGAGGAGAGGCAGAGATATAAAATAAAGCAGCTAAGAGTGTTGATCTCAATTAGGGGAATAACGAAAGAAGCTATTGACAATGACAATTACTTTAGCCTGCAGGCAGGCAGAAAGCTAACAATTCACCCATCTATGAATCCACAGAATCCAGATGTATATGTAATTTAATAAACATTTCATTTCCCTTAGAACATTTCTTTTTTCTGAACATAAGGTGTTTTCTTGCCTAGGCTATTTCTTGATATCTATTCCTCAGCATGAGCTAATGCATAGCTCATAGATAACATTACTATTTCAGGCCATTTTCCAATGGAGCTTGTAGTGGTTTATTATATTATAAATATATATTTCAACCTCTTTGAATGTTGAATTATTTAATATTTCTTAATCATATAGAACAGGAGTATGGGAGATTTCCATTCAGTAGGAGCGCACATAAGAGGATATGGTTCTTAAGCATAAGCAGTGTGCTTAAAAGAAGACCAACTCAGAACAGAATTAAAAAGAAATTGCTTTAAAAAGAAAAATGCTCACAATATAGCTCCTGAATGAAGAACAGACTTAGCCAAATGAATGTATTCATCTCGATGCTAGCAAATATTTCTTATATTTGAAGAAATGTATGGGACATCTTAAAAAGAGGGAGGCAAGCAAGAGTCAAAAAAGTTATCTTTTATTTCTTAAGTACAGACTCCTTTAACCAAAATAGTCCAGATAAAAAATAGCCACAGGGACAGTGTATGAAAGGCCTGCCTTATCTCTTTCTCACCAGCTGCCCTGGGTGGCCCTAAACAGCTCATAAGAGCAAAGAGATTATGCCACAAGGAGATGGCATGTTTGTTTTGTTTTTCCATTTCAAAAGATTTCATTACATTCATGCTTTTGAATGTAGGATCATTCAAAAATATATTTTGAGATTATATATTTGCTGTAAAGTTAAATCCACAGAAAGATAACAAAAAGAATTATCAAATATCTGTGTAACCTCTCCACTTCCTGAAATAATTTGAATCCTTGTTTTTCTAGATAACAAGCTTAAATGCTCCCAAGCAGGTTTATAAAACATTCTATGATATTGAGAAAGGAGTAAGCTATTAGCTTCTAAATTTAAACTAATGAGCCAATATATCACTAGGACATTTGTGGAAAAACAGTTTCCAGAACCATAAGCCATCAAGCCTTTAGAGAAAAATGGAGTCTAAAATGAATTCAGATAATGAGGTTCATGCTTCTGCAGAATGTGAGTTACCACAGATCAAGGGAACTATTTTAACCTTACATTTTTCTCTTTCAAAAATTATGAAGGGAATTAGTTCTATGAAATTGAGAAAGATTCTTGACCCTAATAGTCAAGGATAAAATATGTCTATCTGTTTATAGTAAAGTTGATCTTCCCTGAAAGTTTTATAATCTGTTTATATATAGCTTATTGATACAGGGACTAGTCCAGGCAGTCATCATGTGTCACCAAGAGTCAACTCATGAAGGCCCACACAAAATCACTAATGATTATCAATGGCATGTCCTCTCCTTTTAAGTATTTATGACATATGGAGGCATTCTGTTCATTCATTTTGTTGTTAAAACTTCCTACTCATGACTGCTTTTAGAAATTCTGAAAGTACTCAAAATACTTTAGTAAGAGCACATTACATCTTATATGCTGTATGCATGCTATAGGCAAATTGTGCCTTACTTATCACAGGAATGCCTACCACCCATAATGTTGTTTCCTTGTTTAAAAGTTCTATAAATCATGAATGGTGAGCTGGAAAGATAAACTGACAAACATTTTATTTCAAGTGGTCTTCAACTTACTACCACAATTGAGGATTGAGCCCAAAATTTCCATTACTAAGCAACACAATTAAGTGAGTTTTGCCCCATTTTATGACCTTTCTTGCCACAGTTGAGTGAATCATTGCAGTTGCTAAGTACAGTGGTCAAGTGAATCTTGTTTCCTCATTGACTTTACTTGTCAGAAGGTCACAAAAGTTGATCACATGATTCATGGTTTCTTTTCAGGATTGTTTTATTTTTGGAGGTTATCTTTTTCTTTAGCCAGATACTTCTCTTACCACAGCATATGATGTAAACACTTCATCTCTGATTCACAAATAAGCAGATATTAGCTTCTGTTTCCCAACCAACCACAACCATCCACAGAAGGAGGAGTAGATCCTTTTCAGAATAAAGCCTCCAATTCAAGGCAGTCCAAAGAAATACCACTACTAAATGCTGATGAAATGTGTAGCAGAATGGAAAGGAATATACGTACTTCCTTATGGGATGGTTATATTCTATCTATCAGATTCCAGAAAGGGTCCAAAAGGTGTTGCTGTAAGACAGGGGTGTCAAGCTCAATTTCACTGAGGGCCACATCAGGGTTGTGTTTGACCTTGAGGACCATGATGGGCATGGCCAGCTCGACATCACTCGTGTCGGGGGCCTGAGAGCTCTGCCAGTGAAAAACGGGCTCCTGAGCTCCGTTTTCAGCTGCGACGGCTTCCTGCAACCCTCTGCCAGCAAAAATGGAGCTCAGGAGGGCCGCATACAACCCTCCAAGCTCCATTTTCCCTGGCAGAGGCACTGTGGACCAGTCTACTATTTCCAGAGCAGCCCTGTGGGCCAGATCTAAGAACCTTGCAGACTGGATCCAGCCCGAGTTTGACACCCCTGCTTTAAGACAAGAGAGAAAAGTAGGTTGTAATAAATGGAAGTGACTGAACTCTCTGACAGAGAATGGCATACCTCTATTGTCAGCACTAAAATCAAATTAATAATAATGATTAATAATTATAATGTAGTATAATAATATATTTTATACATTTAATATTATATTTCTAATTATTTTTGTAGTAATCAAAGAATGTTTGAAAAAGTGAATGCAGATTCTGGTCACCCCTGCATCCACCATTCATTCCTGTGTGTATAAGTATTGGGTGCATTTTGTGTACTGTGTTTAGGGTTACGGTAGTTGATGACCCGTTTTAAAAAAGTTAAGAGGTTTCTGTTGTTTGTGGTCTGTCATTTGTTCTTCATTGCTTGAAGTGGGTCTTTCTCCCATTTCCCTTAGCTTTACCCATGCGCAAGCCCTTCTCCTTCAGACTCCACAACAGGGCTTTTAAAACCTTTGCAACTTTAAGACAGGTAGGCTTCAACTCCCAGAATTCCCCAGCCAGCCATGAATTCCCCTGCCCCCACTTTCAGGACTTTTGCAATAACTTTTACACACTCTGCTTACACACTGTACTATTTTCTTCTAAACTATGTGGCGTTCCTGGTACATTTCAAAAGCTTACCCAGAATAGAGTCTGGCAAAGCAAAATGGTATAAGGTCTACTTATTCTAAATTGTAGTTGTAGCCCAAAATGGGAAGAACACATAAGACATTTAGGCAACATATCCAGCAAAATGCATAAAAAAACTGTACCCGGAATCAACCTAACTAAAGGTCATCTGTAGTACTGAAAATTAAACTACCTAGAAACTGTAATGGGAAATGGAAGATTAAATCTGAATCAGAGAAGTTGAATGCCATCCAGCATTCCTCTCTCCCAAATAAGCTATTTTCTAGATGAACTGCATATTTCAGCCAATTTGTACTGCTTTATTCCACTTGGGTTGAGATCCTGATTTGAAAACAGGAGCCAAACAGACAGGAACAGTTTTTCTGCCTTGTGCCATCTCTCTGCTGAATACCTAATTCTCAAGTGCTAATGTCTATATGTATTTACCCATGTAGTATGGGTATGGTATTTTATTTACCCTTATTATTATCCTCTTTACTTCCGCCTTTTATTGGTATTATTAATGATACAGAGTCAGCATATTGCCCCCAACAATCTGGGTCCTCATTTTACTGACCTTGGAAGGATGGAAGGCTGAGTCAACCTTGAGCCAGTGAGAAACAACTGCTAAATTATGATGATGATGATGATGATGATTTATTCTGCTGTTTTGCGTGTATACTGAGAACTTTTGCACCGGAGACAAATTCCTTGTTTGTCTAATGACACTTGGCCAAATAAAGTATTCAATTCAATAAAGGGCATTTCAAGATTGTAAAGTTGCCCTTGTTTCAGCAGCAATAGCTATCGCTGCTAAAAGGTGACAAGGGTTATCAGGATGTAAGCAGCTACCAGAAAGGACAAGGGCATGGTGAGCAACAGCAAGCTTGCTTAAAAACTTGCACTGAGCTCAGCAGGAACTCTGCTTGAAGATAACCACTAACCAAGTAACCTGGCAACAGTTGGGCCTCACTTTAATATTTTAAAAGCCAGAAAAGATTACTGTAAGTAAACCAAAGGTCAAGGGTGTGGTTACCTGATCTAGCTGGCTAACGGTAATTGAGATAGCAACATTAGTCCTATCCAGAATAAACTGTATTGATACAGGAGAGTGGGAGGGAAAGGGCTTAAAGGCCTGCATTGGGGAAATCCTGAAAGCTATATATAAATCTGAAAAGTCTTCACTTAAAGCATTTATAGGATTCCAGACATTCTCAAACTGGCTTCATTCCCAAAACACAAAGGAGATTGGGATTTAAAAATTTATATTGCACTTCAGTGGGAGACTGCCTGATGGTTGCCACAGAAGCAAAATTTCAGCCTCCTTGTTTCCGATCATCACACTCTGACACCAAATTGTAGAGAAAAACAGCTCATTTAGATTGGAGACCAGTTTCATTGAAGCACCAATTGGTTTATTTCAGTTCAGTACAGAAGCAAAAGAAAAACCCAGTGTGGAAACAAATTAGAATTTCAATGTTTCTCAACCCTGTCAACTTTTAAGATGTATTGACTTCAACTCCCAGAATTCCCCAGCTAGCATGCATCCACACATTTTAAAGAGCTTGAGAAACACTGAAATAAATGCAGTACATCCTGTGTTTAGGGTTAGGGTTGAGATCAGTGAAGTGGTTAGGGTAGAATTATGAAGTAAAAGGGAAGTGTTACTAAGACAATGGCACTTCTGACAAAACAAAAGGACAGTGTTCTAGGAACATACATTTTTTTCTAAAGTGTTAACTTTTATCTTATCCTGTCCTTGTTTCCCAAAGCCTAGATTCATCTCCCAGTATATGTCCTTGGCTTATCAGCATTTCTGGACCTACTAAATGTTACATGCATGGTAGTTTAAAAGACCACAGTGACAGAACATCATGAAATCATGAGAAGGACACGCTAGGAAGAAAGTGAAGGAAGAATCACATTAGATGAAACTATTCCCTATTTGCACCTAACCATGGTACAAGCATGCTCTGGTAAAATCTGACGTATTTGCTTGCCATTATTTCATTTAATCCAAACTATATTCCCCTTTTAAATGTCAACATGCAACAATTGTAGGGTGTTCAAAATTTTATGGGTTGCCAGGTTGAAACTGAAGCTTTCACTGACTTTTCCAGGTTGATGCAGGTTTCTCTAGCCCAGTCAGTCTCATTTCATGATGTTCTGCTGCTGTCCCATTAAGGAAATGAGGATAGGGTCATGTGAAACATACTGTATAAGAAAATTGCTTGCCAGGAGTTGAAATAGTGCAACAGATTGTACACTGCAGTAGTGAAATTCCATTACAGGCTGAAATAGCATTAACTCTGAAACAAAGGGATCAGCTCCTGCTTTTGGCCAGAACAGGGAGGAATCTGGAAGTTAGCATTTGTTGTTTATCTAAGAGAAAAAGAGAAGAAAGAAGCAAGTTGCTTTCCTTATTCCAGTATATTTATTTATTTTATTTAACTCTGACCATGACAACAGTAGAAAGAGGAGCACAAGAAAACATCTGGAGATCTGCCCGCATTCCTTTTACACCACAGCAGAAACTGGCAAATGTTGCCCAGGGGCTGGCAATGTGCCCAGTGAGCGGCAGCAAAGCTAGAAGAATCAACTACTGTCACCACTTAATCACAGTTCCCACTGCGGGTCACAGCAAAAAGTAAGAAGCAAAATAGGAATACCCTAAGAAGACAGCATATTTAATGCCAGCCGCACTTCGCAGCAAGTGAGATGTTTGCTCGCATTGGTTGATTGCAGGAAATACGACTTCAGCAAGAGTGGTTAATGTCTGGAATACTCTACCTGATTCTGTGGTTTCTTCCCCAAACCCCAAAAACTTTAACCTTAAGACTGTCTACGATTGACCTCACCCCTTTCCTAAGAGGTCTGTAGGGGGCGTGCATAAGCGCACCCAACGTGCCTACCGTCCCTGTCCTATTGTTTCTTTTATATTTTATTTTTCTTCTATGTATCCATGTATTCATAACCATGTTTTACTTATACCTATTATCTTGTAATTACGCAATTGACAAATATAAATAAATAAATAAATTCCTCAGTGGAGAAAGCCCCATAAATCAACTGGTTGCTGCTTAGAAGTACAGTACGGGCGGAGACCAGGTTAATAAATGTACCTACACAAAACGCTCCAATTAGTATAGAAAATTATGGTCGCGAAAGACCACGCCCCTGGAGGCGCTTTACTTATTCCTCCTCCACTCACTTTCTGCCCTTGCCGCAGAAAGAGTCAAGGTGACCCCCATCCCGCCCGGTGAAGTCGCCTACTTCCCCGCCCTTTTCACGGAGAGCTAACTCCATTGCCGCAACTCATCTCTGCGGTCCCCGCCGCCTATTGGTCATCCTTCGATAGCCCCGCGTGAGCCAATATGAAGACTTGCCTCCTCATCTGCATAACCTGAACAACGTGCCGCTTTGAGCGCCTGGACAGAAGGGACTACACTTCCCAGGATTCTAGTCGACGAACCACGCCGCGGTTTAGAGCCGCGGGGTCTCCCGGGAAACGTAGTTGCTGTTAATCTCTTCCGAACGCTGCTGAGTTGTGGCGCTGCCTGAACCGCGAGGGGGAGAACGCGCCGCGGCCGTTGTTGGTAACGGTCTACGGCGTTTCTTGTGCAGCTCTGATGGCCGGCTCTTTGATCCTGCCCTTACTGCTGAATTGCCTGTGGTGGAGCGGCTGCGGGGCAGTGTGGAGGTGGGAGATGAGGCTAGCATCAACCTTCCATAACCCACGTTGTGTGTGACTCTGCTCTACAACAAATAAAACACGGAACATATTAAAAGTATTTTTCTAGTCAAAATTGCAATGTGCAATGAAAGTCTGGTACTCGGTTCGGATTAACTCCTCCCATTTTTTTTTTAAAAAAGAAGACTGCTTTCACTCCAACTAGAAAATTATTTTGTCCCAGTGTGGCGAATAAAAAGCCTGGAGAATTTCCATTTTTTCTTATCACAGGACGAAAAGGCTCTCTCTTCACACACCACTTTTTCTTTAAACATGGCATCCATGCTTTAAGTTTTGGAAACCATGTATTCCTTTGAACCAAAGCTTTTGATGTGCAAAAAATAGCCTTTCAGGGATTTCAGTCAAACAAAAACCCCCAGTGGGAAAAGAAATGTAACATATTGTAAGGGTATCTGGTTGTATTGTTTCTTTATTACATATCACATGTATAATTCGTTTCTGTACAGTATTTAAAAACTAGGCAGCCCCTCTGTGTGGCCTAAAGTAAAGTTCCCACCTACAGTCAACACCCAGATCTGGAGGAGAAAAAGACCACTTCTACAAATTACTGTTTTCCAAAGTGTAAAAAGCAGGATCCAAAAATAATTTGATCAAAGAACTGGCTTAGAAAGAATGGAATACCACTTTCTTCAATATTAATGGATAGATTTGTCTTTTTTAATTTAAGAAAATTATGCAGCCAAATAATGAATAATCAGAATAATTCATAACTAATCATTATATAAATGACAGTGGAATGCAAGATGCAAGTATTAGCAGTTATTGAAAAACTTTTTTAATTTTACTTCCAGGTATAGAACAAACACTGGAAGATATTTGATATTTTCTACAAGAACTGTTGTAAGTGCTTATTGTCAAAATCCATATAAAATACATATCATAAGTAGTTCTACCTAGCTGGCCTCGTTGAAACATATTTTTGTATGATGAGTTCAAAATAAACTGTATTGCATTATGTATGTAGTATTTGAAATTTTCTAAACTATTTTGCCATCTTTAGTTAAAGCTTTGCAAATTTCATTGAACTATATTTACAGTGTAATACAACATATACATAATTTAGATTCAGATTTCAATTTTACATTTGCACAAACTGGCTGTTTGGGGGATAACTGCTATAGCATCAGTTACAGAAGATCAAACTGTTATTCATTTGCAGCTTACTGTACTAATATATGAGAGTATATTAATAATTTTATATACATAAATATTTTTTTCTGGAATATATCCATCAAATTGTCAGTGTTTTGGCTAAACCTTCGTTTCACAATTTAGTATAAATAGAATTTGTGACCTGTTTTAATGTTAAACCTCATTACAATACTATGGATAGTAAATCCTTTTGGACTGGCTGCCATTTGGGATGGTAGCACAATGTCTGGTTTTCTTTCACAGTTGGTTAATAGAGAGCGAGAGACCCAGCCCACAGCCACTCTTTTGAGGGGTGCCATACGGCTTGGTACTCTTATCTACCTCTTTTTAACATCTACATGAAGCCGCTAGGTGAGATCATTTGACACTATTGGATAAGATATCATCACTATGTTTGTTGAATGAGGAGGGAAACGAAGGAGCGAAGGTTTCCCTCCAGTCCGTCTTTCCAGCAGGAAAAGGGTAAGTTTAAAATGATTGGTCCACCTGTTGTTGGGATGTTTGAATAGCTGTCATTGGTTGAGCTCTCCGGCAGCCCTCTTTAAAAGAGAGAGCTGCCGTAAGACACTTCACTTACTTTTACCGATCTTCTAATAAAAGAGCTGTAGTCACTATCCAGTGAGTCCTGTCTCTTCAATCGGCCCCAACATAACAATGTTGATGATACTCAGCTTTACATCTCTGTCCCTCATGATCCAAGTGATGCTGTGACTGCCCAGTCACAGTGCCGAAAGGTTGTAGGGACCCAGATGGGAGACAACAGACTTCAACTGAACCCTGGTAATATGGAGTGGACTGTAGATTCATGAAGCCTCAGGATCTGGAGGTTATCATTTTTAGTTCTGGATGGGATGGCACTATCCCAGAGAGACCTGGTGTGCAACTTGGGGCTTCGCCTAGACTTGTGACTCCTGCCCAAAAAGCAGGTGGCAGTTGTGTCTAGGAGAGCCTTTTGGCAACTTTGTGTTGTATGTGAGTTGCGCCTGTTCCTGAACAGGGAAGCCACTGCCACCTCCCCACTCTAAAACCATCATTTTTTTAGTTTTAATCTCCTGTAATTTTAATCTGTTTTAATATTTTATCATTGTTTTTACTTTCACATGTTATGTTGTAAGCTGCAAGATGAGCAGCATATAGATTTGATAAGCAGTAAATTTAAAACTGGAAGTTTTGCTATATCTTTGAACACCAACTAAAGTCTGTAGAATTGGAATTTGTACCTCTTTCTGTTCAGAATTCACATGTGGTAAAGTCCAGAGTTCTATTGGATTTAAAGGAGTGTGTAAATAGAAATGCATA
The DNA here is from genome assembly GCA_023653725.1 of Bungarus multicinctus. NCBI lineage: Eukaryota > Metazoa > Chordata > Lepidosauria > Squamata > Elapidae > Bungarus > Bungarus multicinctus. The sequence continues at coordinate 66,296,360 of CM042836.1, read as the reverse complement.
AATCTGCATTATTGATTGGATCTTTATATTTTTATATCAATTATATGTTTTACTGGGTATTTCTATGTTCTCTTTTCTTAGATATATTTAGAATATGAAGGAACTTCATTTTCACAATGGGATGTTCCATCATTTTGTATAGTTGAGGATGCAATGTAAGTATCATGTTTCCCCAAAGAAAATAAGACAGGTCTTTTTTTGTTTTAACCCCTGAAAAAACGGCTAGGGTTTTTTTGGAGGAGTGTCTTAATTCCCCCCCCCCAAAGTACCAGTAGAAGGTGGGGGGCGAGTGACCCCTTGCGTCAGCTTCCCGAAGGGTCACAGCAGGCCATTCCATTGTCCACTAAGCAGCTGCTTCATGGGTGCCAGTTAGGCCACTGCCTCCAGCAAGCGTGGCCGCTTTTGCAGCCGCAAAAGCAGCAGGAGGCCCAGCAACACACCCCACGTGTCGCTGGGCCTCCTCGTTGCTTGTAGTTCAGACAGCACGAGGTGAGGAGACAAAGCCAAAGGGGGGAAAGGGGGAGGAACTTGCCCCATGCACCCAACACGCCCTTACCTAATGGTCGCAGCTACCATCCATGTGGAACAGCCTCGAGACAGCTGCTCCAGCACCCCTAGCCACCGTGCCCCTTCTGTTTAATGGTGGCCACAAAAAGAGCAGTAGGCCCAGCAAGACGACTTATGCCCTCCTTACCTAATGGTGTGATGGTTGCAGCAGGCTATCCCACTGTCCATGAAGCAGCTGCTTTGCGGGTGCTGCTCAGGCCGCCGCCTCAAGGACGTGTGGTCGCTTTTGCAAGCGCAAAAGTGACAGGTGGTCCAGCAACACACCTCATACACCCCTTACCTAATGGTGTGATGGTCGCAGCAGGCCATCCCACCGTCCATGAAGCTGATAGTCTGCTGAGCTTAAGGAAAGGATGGCAGGCAGAAAACCCCCTTCCCCATTTCCCTGCCATTCTCCAAAAAGACTGCATTCTGAGCCTTCACTTTGCAATATGCTGAAAGCTTGGAATGGAGCCTTTTTGGAGAATGGCAAGACATTTTTTCTGCCTGTCATCCTTTTCTCGAGTTCAGCACAGATGGACATTGCAAATAGGCTCCTTCCTGAGCCTTTAGTGTTGTAATTCTGGGATGTGCGTTCTTTCCTCAAGCAACATTTGTTCACTTAAAAGGAACAGGATGCGCTCAGAGTGAAGGAACGAGAGGCAGTTCCCAGCCCTAGCTGGCTCAGCTGATCCATGGGCCCAATTAAGGGGCCAAGCAGCCAGGAGGTAACCTGAGAAAAGAAGGGCTACCTCCTGTGCTGGCCATGCCCAACCCCTTCACTAGGGCTTATTTTCGGGGTAGGCATATTTTCGGGGAAACAGTATTACAGAAGATGTAAACAACTGCCTATAGAAACAGGCTATAGAAAGAAGAATATCTACTGTTTGTTCTTTGAAAATGTGATAAAATGTTATAGCTAATGTACTGGTAATTTGTTGAGACAGAAAGAGGATGACATAGTGATCCTTTACCAGTAGTCAGAAATCTCAGAGCTAATAAGAATAATTTCTTTATATAATGGCAGAATATTTTGTAATTCTTTTTTTACTTTTGTATTAATTCCACTTTATAATTTACTAACTACCATATAATAAAGATTATAAAAGTGGTATGACACCTACCATTTCTTTTTTTTAAACATCTAATAACAAAGCAGCTCCAAGAAAAAGGTATGAGATTGATATGAGTTGCCCTACCTTTTGTAATAAACAAATTAGATGATTGTGTGCTTTAACTAATTGTGTAAATCAGCATGCAAATCAGGGCATTGGAGCCTTTCTTCCTTAAAGAAGCACATTTTTCTTTGTTTTTGAGATAAGTGAGAGCATTCCCCAATATTTCCCATTAATTTTCCCACTCTTTCCAAACAATAATGGCAAATAAACTCAGATATATTTAAAACAGTGGGTGATTTTATTAGGAAAAAGTGCTCTGATCTAGTTTGTTTTTTGCAGTTATGCAGGACAAATGATTTTTTAAAAATATGGTTTGTCAAATAAACGCAACACAATCCATTTAAACCATAATGTAAAAGAAACAATAGTTCACACAACATATTAAGCTGAAAAACCAGGTATTATATTAACATAACGAATAAAGTTCTATATGTATGTTTTGTACTGCACTTCCACAAAATTGCAGAATGCTATAAAACAGCCTTAGTTCCAGCACTCTGCAATTTCATTAGTTACAATATTGGAATTTAGAAAACTATCAGGAAAATCTTATAAGTAACTATGTGTTATTCACTTAATTATGATTCCCACTCTTGCTTTAGGGCACCAGCAACAAAACTGTTGTGTCCAGTTCCTGGTTCTCATAAGATTCAACCAATACTTTCAGTTCCAGTAAGTTCTCAATTATTTCAAAACACTACGAACACATATATGATTATATAACTATGTTGTGTTGTGATGAAGCTAAAGGCTCTGCAATTGAAGAAATCAGAAGCACAGGTAGAGTTATATTTATTTATTATTATGGCTGACCAAGTTCTGCTGTCCTTAAATATAAATGGCTATTGTTTGGTGACAGAGAGAGTCTTGAATGTCTTACTAAAATATATCTGCTTTATTGAGAGAAAGCAGTCAGCAATAGGTTATGAATGTCACCATTTCAGTGCTAGAGAATTGGCAGATACATGCTGCAAAAGAAGGGGAGAACAACTTCACAGCTTTATTATTTGAGGTTGAATTTTTTTTTTACTGAACAAGTAGAATTAATGATGGAGGATGGCATCTTTTTGGAAACAACAATGACAATAGTTCTGAGGTACGAACTACAGTATTTCCACTTTTAGCACAGGAAAACAGAAGGGACTTAGAAAAAAACTCATTAGATATGACAATGTTTTTGAGAAGAACAATAATCTAGTTTTAAAGTTATTGAAGAAAATTAAAATTGGAAATAAATATTTATTTTAAAAACTGAAAAGTATTTATCCAGTGAAAGAGTTTCAATAAGGTTTACCATCTCTCTTTTTTTCTTAAGTTACAGGATTTACTAATAATTACAAATTTCAGTTCCTTATCTACAATGAATAAATTTTGCTTGTTCAGAATATATAAAACTTGTTCCTTTAGAGTCATTATATTAGAACTTTTCACAAAATACCTATGGAATTCACTACAGTTGCCTTAATGTCGAAGGTTGCTGGAATCAATCTGAGAAATACTTCTATATATCACCTAGAAATGTACTGTGAGCATTCAAGTTCCTCTGACAATATCACAGAGTGTATAATGCAAGCAAACAAAGGACATGACTGTTTGTTCTAGTTTGCACTCTGACACAGGAAACTCAAGCATACACCTCATGGGTTCTAATGATACTTTGGCAGATTTCCTCAGTTATAATCATGCCACAACTGGAACTTAAAGGTGGTAATTATCAAGGTCTTTCAAAAAAAAAAGTCTTACCTAACCAGCAAAGTACAAAATGTGATTGTCATGTTAATGCTCCTTTATCTATCTTAGCTTCCCCAACAAGGAAAAATGGGTATATCTCTGGACCAATAATCACCATATCTCACAGGTATTTCCCCGCTCCCATATCCAGTCACTTTGATCAGATTGCTTGGTGCTATTGGAAGCAGAATATTGATCCACAACCTATGCTCCTATATCATCTTTTGTATTTCATTTTTTGTTTCTGGAAAAAGCTATTTTATTGCTTAAATGTCGTGCTGGGATTCAATTTTTTAAAAAAAAATTGGCAAGGATCTTGGAGGTCTTCTAGTCCAACCTCCTTCTTAGGCAGGAAACCCTACACCATTTCAGACAAATGATTATCCAATATCTTCTTAAAAACTTCCAGTGTTGGAGCATTTAGAACTTCTGGAGGCAAGTTGTTCCACTGATTAATCAGGAAATTTGAGGGGCTCCTATAAAAATGAGGGAGTCAATCTATTTTCCAAAGCACCAAAAGGCACAAGAAGAAATAATGAATGGAAACTAACCAAAGAGAGAAATAACCTAGGACTAAGGAGAAATTTCCTAAGGGTGAGACCAATCAACCAATGGAATAGCTTGCCTTCGGAAGTCGTGGATGCTCCATCACTAGAGGCTTTCAAAAAGAGTGAGGGAAGTACACCCCAAAAGGTGTACTTAAAACGTCCATTCCCCTTTTAAAAAAAGTCAACCCCAAAGCAAACACTGCAGTTGAGAGGGAAACTAAGAGCAGCTGCTCATGCTAATTGAAAGCCTGGGTGTGCTGCCAAAAGCCATTAACCCTTCCAACTTTATTATTCTATGATCTCTATGTTCTAAATTGGGTGCTTCATATCAGAAGCAATACAGCTGGCTGGACTACACATGCATTAAATTCACGGCCTGTATGATCAAGCTGCATCATTGTCCCCTCCTGTATCTTTTCCCCCAGGAAGAAACAAGAGGTAGCCAACACTGCAGCATCTATAAAAGATCTTGGGGAATGCCAGGGCTGATCACAGAAGTGTTACTTAATATTCTTTATAATGAAAATGAAGGGAAGAGGTTAATCCCATCCCTAGATGCAGGGGTAGGATTCAACCTGTGTTACTACCGGTTTGGTACTTATGTTTTGTTGAAGCTCTGCATGTGTGTAATACAACAAAAGCTGTGCCTCCTGGACAGCTGATAAGTGCTGAGTGTGGGTGCACAGCATTTGAAAAACGCCTTTTTTATTGCTTTTTCAATCTCAGCTGTGCCACGCAAAGCAGCTGAGGTTGAAAAAGCAGGTAATAAAGGTCAGGTAAGAGCCGGGTGGGCCAAACAGCAGCAGACACAGAACTGGTTCTGTGCCTGCTGCTCTTTAGAGCTACCGGTTCTACAGAGCTGGGCAGAGCTGGTAGCATCCCACCTCTGCCTAGATGGGTGATTGATGGGTTTCCCTGCCCTAATCATGTCAATTTCTGTTGTTTATTTACTTGATTCAGCATGTATCTGCTGCATTCCAGCTGCAACTGTTAAGTGGTTCTTGGCTGTCTGTCTGGACCTATTAACTGAAGAGAGGGGGACAAAAAATCCTCTCTTGCATTTTATTTTTAGCCGGTTCTCCGAACTGCATAAGCAATTAACTAACGATTGGTCAAATCCGTGAGAACCAGCTAAATCCCACCTATGCTTAAATGTACCTCTTATATTTACCTCTGTTAAAAATTCATGGAGCTGCAATTTCTTCAAAACATTGTTGCCTTCTCAGAACTCTTCACAAGTCAAACTCTCAGCTACAGCCACCTCCTAACATTGTTCTCCTGTAAGTTTGTTTGGCTCAATGGAACTTTTTGGCCTCTTTCCCTTGGATCAATTTCTTGCTATATCCTCTTTGGTGGTTTCCTCTGAGAAGCAAAAGTAGCAACTACATTAACTGCAAGAGTGGCAGGACAGAATATTGGAAGCCAACAAGAAGGGCAGTCACCAGAAACAATTGCACCCTACCTTAAAACTTACATTAGTTACCCCTTGTAATACTTAAGACAATTACATTTATGTGTAGAATGAGATATCCGTTAAGGGAAGATGAAAGCTACAAAATTATTCCCGGTTTTTGGGCAAAATAGTCATATGAGAAGAAGGCAAAAAGTGTTGTTAACCAGCTCAGTTGTCCTCTTCCATACTGCCCTATCCTGTAATCAAAGCCTTCCTGAAGGAAATCTAGACTTATTAGGGAAGTGTTAGGTTTTTTTAAGAAACTTAACTGTATTGGTGTACTATACATGGCTGCAAGTCAGAAATGACTCAGCACTATCTTGTAGCCACGATGCTGATTGGCTACAGGAAGCAGGAGTGCTATATAGTCAGAAGCCAGAGAGCACATAGCTAGTTGTGTGTGTCTGTTAGTGTCTGTGTTTGAGCTACAGGAATGCTGCTACTGGTTTGCTAGGCTTCTGCTATGCTACTCTGCTACTTGGCAAGTATCTTCAACACTGTAACTATATTTCTCCATTGATGCATGGATGTATTGAAGATGATGTATTGCTGTTATATCTACTGAACAAGAATGGTTAGTAAGCTAATCTACTGATGGATGAACTGTGTATGATAATTGGAATGGAACTTGGACTGTGTTATAATCACTGTATATAAAGACTTTGCACTTCAACTGCTGTGCTTGTGTGGTTCTATACTCACTGCTACAATCTGAACACTACTTCCGTCTGTTGTATTAATCCTTGACACCAAGGATACTCTGTGTTCTATATTCAAATACTCACCCGCAATTGGTCGATCCAACTGCGGGAACTTTGGATAGAGGTCATTGGTCGGTGAGCCGTGAGCAGCTGCTATAAGAAAGGCTGCCGCGGCTCCGCTAGTGTTCAGTCCTGGAAAATAAAGAGAAAGTAGCCGATCAACTGGATGTGAGTGTCTCATTTTCCCGCCATAAAATACTGGCGACGAAGGTGGGATCGAGACGAAAGAATCCAGTTGAGCACGCAGCGACGAAGCTCAAACGAGACAAAAATGTCCAGCAACAACGCACCACCCGAGCAATTCAACCCAACCAAAGAAGAATGGCAATCTTACGTAGACTGATTTCTAATGTTCCTGGAGAGCAGCGATTTAAACGGAGTCTCGGAACACAGAAAAAGAGCTGTTTTCCTGACCCATTGCGGACCCGCAGTATTCCGGATGGCGAAGGCGTTAGTTGCACCCACAGACATGAAAACATTAACGTGGCCAGAATTAGAAAAGATTCTCCAGGCTCACTATGCACCGACTGTATCGAGTCTAATAAAGAGGCATGAATTCTATCTGAGAAATCAAAAGGAGGATGAGAGTATCGCCGATTTTGTAGCAGCCCTGCGGGACATTGGCAGAGAATGCGACTTTTTAAACTTCGATGAGGCACTGAGAGACTGGTGGTCCTTGGGTTAAAAGACCTCACATTACAAGGCCGGTTGCTAACCCGACCAAAAATCACCATGAAGGAGGCAATAGAGGAAGCCACTGCCGCAGAAGCCACCCACTAATCGGCCGTAAAGATGAAAAAAATCAATAAATCGGCAGGACATATCAGTAAAGAGCCACTGAGCTCAGAAGGAGAAAAAGAAGAAACTACCACGCACCACGAGGACGTCGAGTCGGGGACTGGTAGCGAGGAAGATGACGTATACCACCTGAGAGCGGGAAAAGACAGAAAAGAGCGGGGCGGAAGAAAACCCGAATTTGAATGCAATCGATGGGGGGGAAACCATCCACGCTCGGAATGCCGGTTCAGTGACGCTATCTGCAGGAAATGCGATAGAAGAGGACACCTAGCAAGAGTTCCAGGAATAATTCCAGGAATAATTAGAGCCCCCGGCAGAGATGGAGCCCACCTCAGAGGGATAGAGATAGAGATAGGAAACCGCAGAGCCGTTGGAGCCAAGAGGGGAGAAACAAAAGAAACAGAGAAACATCATATAGAAAAAAAGAAACCCACCAAACTGTGACCATTGGCCACTCAGATGCAAGAAATGTAAAGAAAGTCCATATACAAGTGGAAATAGAAGATCAAAATGCAAGATGGAAGTTGATTCAGGGTCATTTCTATCCATGGTATCATGGGAAACCATCAAAAAATTGATTCCTGACATCCAACGAGAAGAATTGGAAACCCCAAATCTGACTCTTAAAGATTATCAAGGAAACAAAATTCCGGTGGTGGGAGTAGGACATTTTAAAATTACGTTCAAGTGCCACACTGCAATCCTACCGCTCACCATTGTTGACCAGAATAGACCCAGTTTACTGGGACTAGAATGGTTCGAGCCATTAGGAATTGGAATGACAGGCGTAAACCAAATCACTGACACAGACTGGGAAGAGGACCTCGTAAGGGAGTTCCAGGACATTTTCAGCGGTGAGCTAGGCAAGTACCGGGGAAACCCGATCTCTTTTAATTTAAATCCTAACATAGCCCCAATAAGACTCAAGGCGAGGCGCGTCTGTTTGCCCTAAAGCCAAAAATCGATGAGCAGTTAGACAAACTTATTAAACAAGGGGTATTAGAACCAATAGACCATGTGAAGTGGGAAACCCCTATTGTGACCCCTATTAAATCAGATGGCTCAGTCAGAATTTGTGGGGACTATAAGGCTACCCTGAATCACGCACTACAGCAAAGTGCATACTCTGTCCCGGTAGTCCAGCATTTATTACATTCGATCAAAGGGGGAAAACTTTTTGCTAAATTAGATTTGGCCCAAGCCTACCAACAACTACCGGTGGATCCTCAAACGGCCGAAGCACAAACTATTGTAACACATCGGGGAGCTTTTAAATGCAATTGACTACAATTTGGCGTTAGCGTAGCTCCCGGGATATTCCAATGTTTAATGGAACGCCTCCTACAAGGCATAAAAGGAGTGATTCCTTATTTTGATGATGTACTAATAGCGGCCAAAAACAAAGATCAACTAAAGGACCGTTTAAGACAAGTACTCATTAAATTTAAAGAGGCCGGTCTAAAGGTAAAAAGGGAAAAATGCAAACTTATAACTGACAGGATTGAATTCCCGGGGTACCTAATAGATGGAGATGGCATTCACCCCACCAAAGGAAAAATTCGAGCAATCAAGGAAGCACCCGTCCCAAACAACAAAGGGGACTTACAAGCATTTTTAGGACTCATTAACTTTTATAACGTGTTCTTGCCGCAGAAAGCAACGGTAGCAGAACCCCTACATAGATTGCTCGACAAAGAAGCGTCCTGGAAGTGGGGAAGGCAGGAAAACATGGCATTCCAAGAGATAAAAAACCTCATTACATCCAGCAAGGTACTGATCCAGTATAATGAAACCCTTCCCGTAACCTTAACCTGCGACGCTTCACCTTTCGGCATGGGGGCTGTGCTCAGCCACGTTTTGCCGGATGGCAGGGAAGCTCCCATAGCATTTTATTCTAAAACTCTGCCTAAAGCAGAAAGAAATTATAGCCAACTTGATAAAGAAGCATTGGCCTCTATATCAGGAATAAAAGATTTCATGAATATCTATACGGGCGGGACTTTTCATTAATAATTGATCACAAGCCACTATTGGGGATCCTAGCAGGCAATAAGGCAACTCCTAATATTTTGTCACCGCAAATGATGAGATGGTCAGAGTTCCTGGCTGCCTACAACTACAATTTAATTTACTGGCCTGGGCACTCCATTACTCATGCTGATGCATTAAGCCGTTGCCCGTTACCGGATACAGACAATGACCCCACACCGAGCACATCTACTCTTCAAATCGAAACTTTGCCGAATCTACCAATAACAGCTAGTGATATTGCCAGAGAAACTGCTAAAGACCTTGCACTTACCAAAATTGCAGCATGGATAACCAAGGGATGGCCAGAGTCAAGCCCCGAAGAAAACATGAAACAAACAGACTGAACTATCGCTCCTAAAAGGTTGCATACTTTGAGGGGATCAGGTTGTTATACCAAATAAGCTAAGGGAGAAAATCTTGGACCTTTTACATGACGGACACCCGGGTATTGTAAAGATGAAAGCGTTGGCCAGAAGCTATGTTTAGTGGCCAGGGTTGGACAAGGACATAGGGGAGTGGGTAGCAAGTTGTAAATGTTGCCAGGAATCCAGACCCGCACCTCCACAGGCACCAGTTGCTGGATGGGAAATGCCCAGGGGACCGTGGTCGAGAATCCATATCGATTTCACTGGTCCAACTAGGGGATATATGTTCTTAATACTGGTTGACGCTTACTCAAATTGGTTAGAGGTGAGCATTATGCACTCCACCTCCACAGACACTGTAATTAAGAAACTCCGAACTTTATTCGCAAAGCATGGGTTACCAGATGTATTGGTCTCCGACAACGGCCCGCAGTTCATATCAACAACGTTCGAAGGGTATCTAGCTAGCCTGGGAATAAGACATGCTCTGACCGCGCCGGCACATCTGGCAGCGAATGGGCGAGCAGAACGCATGGTTCATTTCACAAAAGACACACTTAACAGATTGGGCCTGGGTCCAATACAGGAACGAATAGATAAGCTATTAACCATACAACACATGACACCTAACACGACAACTAACAAAACCCCAGCAGAACTATTAATGGGCAGGAAACTACGATCACACTTAGACAGGTTGCACCCCACCTACTGTTCAGAAAAACCAACAGATTCCTCCAGCAAACTCCGTACCTTTAAGGTAGGAGATATAGTATATGCAAAAAACCTAGTGGGGGACCCCTTATGGATACCGGCAACCATTACTCAAGTCACAGGACCGCGATCCTACAGATTAGTCACCTCAGACAACAGAGACTGGAAAAGATACATAGACCAATTAAGGTCCCGGACACTCAGAGGGACCACTGACAAACCGGGGGGCGGAGGGGGGGACCCTTCAAATACACAAGAAGGGGGAGACCCTTCAAACACACACCAACCCTAAGCAAAAGAAACACCTTAACACTTTCACAACCACCCCTGACACTAGCCCCGGTCGAAGTTCTGCACCTGCAGCCGAAGAAAGAAACACCTCCAGGGACGTGGACCAGGCAGGAGAAGAGCTGTTGCCGGAAAGAAACCTTGAAGGGAATGGCCTAGCCGACTCAACTAACCGAGCAAGGCCCGGCAAGAGCGGCATGGCCGACTCTACCTTCCAGTCGGTTCCACGAGAAGAGACGGAAAGACCAACAGGTCCGTCCGCACCGGCTGCTAGCGAACTAACAAATGACCTGCGCAGGTCTAGTCGGACCCATAGGAGCCCCTCCTACTTACGTGACCTAGGGGGTTCCTGATTGGTCAGACTAGACCAAGTTGGGGGTGTGTGTTCTATATTCAAATACTCACCCGCAATTGGTCGATCCAACGGTGGGAACTTTGGATAGATGTCATTGGCCGGCGAGCCGCGAGCAGCTGCTATAAGAAAGGCTGCTGCGGCTCCGCTAGTGTTCAGTCCTGGAAAATAAAGAGAAAGTAGCCGATCAACTGGATGTGAGTGTCTCATTTTCCCGCCATAAAATACTCTGCTAAATACTTAACAGGCCTGATAGTAAAGTTCCCAATCTGGAAGTCCAAACCCTCCCTTATCTTTACTATCCTGCAGGAACTTTAGTTTTATCTGGGTATTTTTCCCTTGCCAAATAAATTTTGTAATTGCTTTATTTAATTCTTCAAAGAAAGTTTTGCCTAATTTTATTGAAAGAGGAATAATAATTTAGGAAGTATATTCATCTTAATGGTAGTAATTCTTCCTATCAATGATATCTGAAGTTTCCCCCAATTTTCCAAGTCTTTTTGTATTTATTTTAATAATTTCTCATACTTATCTGCTTTTATCGATGAACATTTAGCCATCAGCCACACCCCAAGATATTTCAGTTTTCGTGTCGTTTGGATCCCCAATTTCTTCTCCAATTCCTTCTTCTGCTTCACAGTCATATTCTTTGTTAATATCTTTATTTTTTCTTTATTTATTTTTAGTCCTGTCATTCTTCCGAATTCTTAAATTTTCTGTAGCAATATATTTCCTGTTTCCAAAGGGTGATGAATGCCATGTCATCGGCAAATTCTTATGTTATATATTTTTCTGTTCTGATTCTCAGTCCTTTTATTTCTTGGTTATGCCTAGTGTTAGTTTGTGTCAATAGTACCTCTGCTGCGATGATAAATAATAGTGGCGATAATGGGCACCCCTGCCTTACTCCTTTTGATATTTTAAATTTCTCCATTAATTCACCATTCAGGATTATCTTTGCTGTTTGGGTGGTATATATGGCTTTAATCATGTCTATAAATTTTTCTCGAAAGTTCATTAGATGCAATTGATTAATAAAAAATTTCCAATTCAAATTATTGAAAGCTTTTTGTGCATCCATAAACATCAATACCACTTGCTTCTCTGGGTGTGGGCTTTTTGGCAGTTTCTTGATTGGGGATTATTTACTTGATTGTTGGTCTGATGTTAACCTTGGAGTTAATCTATGCTGATCTATGTGCTGATTGCTGGTGGAGAGGTGCTTGGGTCTTTTCTTTTTGGTTTATTTTTGGCTGGTTGATTGCCTCTTTTGCATAGTCTATAAATGTTGTTAATGTCTATGAGCCACAGGAGAAGCTGCATAAGAACTTTATTTAGACAAGCCCAAATGCACTGCAGCAATCTGGAACAGCAGAAACAGGAAATAGAGCATCTATACACCACATTCCAACAAAATGGATATCCATGCAACTTTATCAAAAAGTCTTGACCACTCAACCATACATCAAGAATATTTATTTATTTATTTATTTAATCAAATTTCTATACCGCTCCCTCTCCCAAAAAGGGACTCGGGGCGGTGTACAGCCTACTAAAAAACACAGAATATATACAGTTTTAAAACCAAATTAAATATACAAATCCGGCTGAATCCCATCAATTACAAATACAGACATTTAAAAATCCGGGATTAATTAAGAAATTAAAAATTTAAACATTTAAAAATGTAAAACCAAATTAAATTTAAAACCCATAAACCATTTACTGGGCCAGGCCGGCCTGCTGGAAAAATAAGGTCTTAACTGCGCGCCAGAAGGTCAGGATGTCCGTCATGGCCCGTATCTCCGGGGGGAGATCGTTCCACAGGGACGGGGCTCCCACAGAGAAAGCCCGCACTCTTGGGGCCGTCAGCCGACAAGGGTCAGGCGGCGGCACCCCAAGGAGGGCAACCCTGTGAGAGCGTACTGGGCGGCGGGAGGTTGTTGATGGCAGCAGGCGGTCCCGTAAGTACCCAGGTCCTGAGCCATGGAGCACTTTAAATACAATCAGTACCACCTTGAATCGAATCCAGAAGGCCACAGGAAGCCAGTGCAGCCTGCGGAGAAGCGGTGTTACGTGGGAGCTCCGAGGGGCACCCACGATCACCCGCGCGGCTGCATTCTGAACCAACTGCAGCCTACGGAGACTCTTCAAGGGGAGCCCCAAGTAGAGAGCATTGCAATAGTCCAAGCGGGAAATGACGAGGGCGGAAGTGACTGTGCGAAGTGCGCCCAGATCCAGAAAGGGCCGCAACTGATGGATCAGACGAATCTGACAAAAAGCCCCCCTGGCGATGGCTGCAATATGATCTTCTAAAGACAGCCGTACATCCAAGAGGACACCCAGATTACGCGCCCTTTCCACGGGGGTCAAAACCTCTCCCCCCAAGGCCAGCGAAGGAACAAGCTGGCTGTATCTGGGTGCAGGAAACCACAGCCACTCGGTTTTGGTCGGGTTGAGACGAAGTCTGTTACGACCCATCCAACTCCGCATGGCCTCCAGGCACCGGGTCATCCCTTCGACGGCTTCGTTGGGGTGGCCCGGGGTGGAGATGTACAGCTGAGTATCATCAGCGTACTGATGGAACTCCACCCCGAAGCCACGGATGATCTCACCCAGCGGCTTCACATAAATGTTGAACAGCAGGGGCGAGAGCACCGACCCCTGGTGCACCCCACACAGTAGGGGCCTCGGGGCCGACCTCTGCCCCCCTGTCAACACAAATTGTGAACGGTCAGAGAGGAAGGAGGCAAACCACCGTAACACGGTGCCTCCCACCCCCAACCCCTCCAACCGCCGCAATAAGATACTGTGGTCGACACTATCAAAAGCCGCTGAGAGATCTAACAGGACCAGGACAGAGGAACAACCCCTGTCCCGGGCCCTCCAGAGATCATCCACCAATGCTACCAACGCCGTCTCCGTGCTGTGCCCGGGCCTGAAACCCGATTGGAGGGGGTCTAGATAACTCGCTTCATCCAGGTACTGCGAGAGCTGACGTGCCACCACACTCTCAACAACCTTCGCAACAAAGCAAAGGTTGGAGACCGGACGATAATTTGATAGTAATGCTGGGTCCAGGGACGGTTTCTTGAGGAGGGGCCGAACCACCGCCTCTTTCAAGGCGGCGGGTAACAGCCCCTCTCTCAAGGAAGCGTTTATAATTCCCTGGAACCAGCCTCGTGTCACCTCCCAAGTGGCCAAGACCAGCCAGGAGGGGCACGGGTCCAGCAAACAAGTGGTGGCATTAAGCCCCCCCAGTATCCTGTCCACGTCCTCCAAAGTAACAGGATCGAACTCAACCCAAATGACCTCCCCGATATCCACCCCCGCCCCCCCGCCTGGAGATGCCCAGTCAGAGTCCAGCTCATCCCGGATCTGAGTGATTTTGTCCTGCAGAAACCTAGAAAACTCCTCAGCCCGCCCCTGCAAGGGATCCTCCCGCGCTCCCACCTCCAAAAGGGAGCGGGTCACCCTAAACAAGGCGGCTGGGCGGTTTTCTGCGGATGCAATAAAGGTGGAGAGGTAAGACCTCCTCGCCATCCTTATCGCCACTAAATACGTCTTAATATGAGATCGTAAAAGTGTTCGGTCAGACCCAGAGCGGCTAGCCCTCCAACTACTCTTTAGGCGTCTTTTCCGGTGCTTCATCTCCCTTAGCTCCTCGGAAAACCAAGGAGCCACCTGGGATCGGCACCGGGTCAGAGGCCGCAAGGGCACGACCCGGTCAAGGGCCCCAGCAGCCACCCTATCCCAGGTGGCGACCAAGCCCTCAACCGAGTCGTGTGTGTGAGCTTCGGGAAATGGCCCAAGCTCCATCAGGAACCTATCTGGGTCCATCAGGCGCCTGGGGCGGTACCATTTTGTCGGTCCCACCTCCCTGCAGCCGGGGGGTGCGGAACGGAAGTCGAGCTTCAGGAGCGAGTGATCAGTCCATGACAGGGATTCTACAACTATATCCCCTGATCAGCCACTGATCAGAGACAAAAACCAGATCCAGGGTGTGATCTCCCAAGTGAGTAGGGTCCCGAATTAACTGGGTCAGGCCCATGGCTGTCATGGAAGCCATGAACTCCTGAGCAATCCCCGAGGCACTGCCGGCAGAAGGCAGGTTGAAATCCCCCATGATCATAAGCCTGGGGGTCCCAACCGCCAAGCCGGCTATGACCTCAAGAAGCTCAGGCAGGGCCGATGTCACATAGCAGGGAGCCAGGTATGCGACCAACAAGCCCACCTGTATCCTGGGACCGAACTTCACGAAAAGAGACTCACATCCGGTCGTCTGAGAAACAGTGGATTCCCTCGGACACAGATCCTCCTTAATAACCACTGCAACCCCCCCTCCCCTCCCCTGGGCCCTCGGCCGATGGAAAACCCGAAACCCAGCTGGGCACATCTCCACCAGAGGGACTCCCCCCTCTTGGCCCAGCCAGATCTCGGTAATACCCACCAGGTCCGCTCCCCCCTCACAAATCAAATCATGGATGAGAGGGGCCTTATTGATAACGGACCTGGCGTTGCACAACATCAGCCGAAGGCCCAGGGCCCGATCGCTCAGACCACCCGGGGAACGGGACATAACATGGGGGTCGAAGCGTGCCACAGCAGACAAACAGCGGGGGCACGCTCCCGATACAAAATATAGCCCCCTATAACTGCCAGATCTGCCTCTCCCGCTCACCGTACTAATAGCTTTTATTTCACCCTCCCCGGAACAGCTCCCCATCCTCAATACAGCCCCATCCGAACCCAGACCCTCCCGGCAGTGCGCAACCCACGGCCTGGTCCCACCCCCAGGTGGGTTGTCCCCCAACCCCCGCCCGGCTACCCCTAACCCCTTTAAAAATCTAGTTAAAAATTTAAAACAGCCCTCCCTCACGCGCTTCTTGCGGCCCCACCATCTCTCCGGATCCCAGGATCCGTCCTTGAGAAAAGTCTTAGAGAGTTTGGAGGGCCATTTCTGAGAAAGGGGGACATTTCTCAGGGCCCACAGATCTTCCACAGAGTACAACGGCTTCTTCGACTGAGTCTTCCCTAACCACCAATGGCAAGGCTGGGGGCCCACCGGTCAGGACCCAAGTCCAGGCCGAAAAAATTCGGAACATGTCCATGCCCCCCCCGGCCTCCATCTTCGCCTCCGCTGTTGATGCTGGGGGGGCAGCGTCGAATGTCGGCCCCGCATCCGGCTGGTCCCCATCACCGTTGCCGTCAGAGCCGCCATCGGGACAGAAGAACCTGGCCCTCGAGGCCAGATGTTGACCAGGGCCGTCGTGGCGTCACCCACGAGTGCCTCAGCCGCCAGGGGCGGGCTCCTCCCCATGCAAACACCGCAGAGCCACCCACGGCAGTCACAATGGGTAAGGCCGTCCCATGGCCCCGGTCCAGTCAGGGGAGAGCCCTCGGGCCTAGCCGCGGTGGGTCCACCAACATCCAACTCCCACTGCGGCAGCTGAAACTAGGCCCCTGCAGGGCCTCCGACGCCCAAGAGCCACTCCAGCAACAATTCGGATGGCCCGGGCGACTGCAGGCCGCGGCTCCACCAGCTCCACCAGCTCCACCAGGTCCTCCATCGGTTCCTCCGCCACCACCGGCGATAACGCTGCCGGATCCGCGCCGCCCTGAAGAATATACCAGAAACCAGCAACAGACTACTACAACCACATAGAACTAGCGTAGCACACAAGCCAACTAAAGTTATTCAAATCATCCTAAACAAACCAGAAACCCCAGAACAAAAACAGGAGTCATCTACAACATACAATATAATGACTGCAACAACCACTGTGTAGTACAATCAGGCAGAAGACTGGCAGAACATATCCATGAACACCAACTAGCAGTCAGAAGACATGATGAAAATTCTTTAATTTCACAATATATAGACAGACTTTATCAATCAATTTAGTTTATTACAGTCATAGACCAGAGACCAGAACAAATAAAAATACTAAGTGAATATCCAGTTAAAAATTCTAGAATAAAGAATAAATAACAGATAAAAACTATATTAAAATCCAGCTTGTCAATTACACATGGCTTAACTATACTAAAATAACTCAATAAACTGTGACGCCCATAGTCAATTAAATACTAAAATGCAAAGGAATAAGCAATGCAAAGGGTTTGCCACATTTGTTAAAATAGCTATGGTGGATTACGTGTTTCTGATTAATTCCTAGTGCTGCTGTGCACAATCTAGCTACCTGCACTGTAGATAGGGACTGTTTGTAAACAATGTTGGAAGGACCATGATACCTAGCAATTATTGGAAGGATATGTTATTGTTTTTTAATATATCTGAAAAAGGAATATTGGAGTATGTGACCAATGGTTTCCACCTTGCCTGAGCCACAGGAAGAGTCTTTCAGTCAATGGTATATTTTTATACTTGCTGTAAAGGACAGCTGATGGAAGCATATAGCACCATGTGAGCAAAAATGCTTTCTGGTGGTTTGCCAACTCCAACTGGCTAAGATAGCTGGCAGGAGTAACAACATATCTAATGGCATCTGGAGCCAGAAACAACAGAGCTTTCCCTAAGTCTGTATGCCTCTCGATGTCCTTTACCCTTTGTTGCAAGGTTTGTTTTGCTTGGTTGTAGTCCAAGTTGAGTATTGAGGCTGGAGAGAAGCTAGTTTGGCAAGGTTTGGCAGCCTTGATCCATGCTGAGGAGAATTTATCTTGGAGGATTAATGGAGCAAGGCCTTGTGGAAAGAAGTTAAGCTTTAGCAAGAGATTTAAAGACACTACAAAGATTCTTGCTTCGACTTTTGTCAATCCTGTCTCTAGGCACAGAAGTACATTTGAGATACAACATGGAATCTGGAGAATTGCTCTAATAAATTTGGATTGAACACTTTCCAATGGTGTGAAACACGAAGCTGAGAGTCTGAGCAAGGTCCTATAAAGAAGCTGTGCTAGTAACTTGGCCAGAAAAAACTTAATTGTGGCAGGAACATAGTATCCTCCCTTTATGTGGAAAAATTTAAGTATGGTGCTCACTGATCTTTGGCCCAAGGCAGTTGCATATTCACCATGTGCTTTGCTTGAGCCAGTGGCCTGGATGACCATCCCTAGGTATTTGAAGATGGTTACCTGCTCTATATTATAACTATTTAGATACCATAAATAGAGTTTTGGCATTTTTGCAAGGCCGTAATATTTGTTTTCTTGTAATTTATGTCCAGTTTATTGTAATTACAATACTGGACGAGGGCTCGCAAGGCTCTTTTAAGGCCTACTGGTGTCCTGGAGAAGATCACAGTGTCATCTGTATTGAGCAGCAGGGTGATGCTTCAATCACGTTTGTTTGGGGTGTAGTAATTTGATTTATTTAATCATTTTACCATGTCATTTATATAGAAGTTGAAAAGCAATGGGGCCACAACGCACCTCTGTTTAATCCCCTTCTGAGTTTTAACTGACTTTGAGAGGGACCCTTGTATATTACATCTCACCTTGAGGGATATTTTACTATCTAAGGCTGAAGAAGAAGCCTGTGGTCAATTGAAGCAGCTTCCAGTTTCCCCCGTAGCTTAGTCCTGGTAATCATATCAAGGGTTGCCTTGATATCTATAAATCTGACTTATAATAATATAATCTATTTTTCAATACAGACAGACTTAATCATAGTTTTAATTGGGAAAATGTAACCATCCTAGACCAAGCCAAATCCAAAAATGCCAGGAATTTCTAGAAGCCTGGCAATCTGACAAATTAGCCATCAATGCACACAGAGACATTAACATCCATAGATTATGCAAATGAGGCAATCAATCAGCTAAAAAGAGGACAAAAAAACCCAGGCACCTGACCATCAGCAATCAACACCTAGATCAGCATAGATTAACTCTAAGTTAGCATCGGAGTAACATTGAAGTGAACAATACCCTAATCAAAAAGCTGCCAAAGAATCCAATAGTAAAGAGCCCAACTTGGATCAGATGATATACAGAGTCTCAATCTATGTTCCTCAGCAAGTGTCTAATACTTTGTGAGACTTCATACCAAGATATCCCAGTCCTTTCCTTTTGGTCAGACTGGCAGTAGTGAATGTGGAAGAGAAGGGAGGGTAGAATATTCATCTTTCATACCATAAAAAGTAATTACTGTATGTTGTCACTCAGTTCTCCAGATCTCTTCTAATGGCCACTGGGAAATAAAATGCATTCAGAGTTATTGCATAGAAACCATTGTCCTTAATGAAGAAGAAGGGGGAAAAAAAACACTAGCAACATAGCATACTCAACTATCGAGGCTCCTCGAGGTGATAGCCGGGCTGGCGGTTGAAACCCTCAGGCTTTTAGTCATGGGTGATTTCAACCTGCCTTCGCTTGGGGAAACCTCTGGGGTGGCCCGGGAGTTCCTGGCTTCCATGACGGCCATGGATCTGACCCAATTAGTTTCTGGCCCCACTCACACGGGGGGACACACACTGGACCTGATTTTCGCCTCTGGTCAGTGGTTGAATGATCGTGCTGGGGACTTAGTTATAAAACCCTTGTCATGGTCCGATCATTCTCTTCTTAGACTGGACTTCGGTGCCGCCACCCCCCATCTCAGGGAGGCGGAGCCGAGGAGATGGTTCCGCCCCAGGAGCCTGATGGATCCTGAACGGTTTCAGATGGAGCTTGGGCCATTTCCTGAAACTCTGGCTCATAACTCGGCCACAGACTTGGTGGCCACCTGGGATAGGTTGGCCGCTGAGGCTCTGGACCGAGTTGTGCCTTTGCGACCTCTGACTCGGCATAGATCCCACCTGGCTCCGTGGTTTACGGGGGAGCTGAGGGGGATGAAATGCCGGAAAAGACGTCTGGAGGGCATCTGGAGGGCCAGTCGTGCTGAGTCTGACCGGACACAGGTGAGGTCCTATATTAGGACCTACCTAGTGGCGATAGAGGCAGCGAAGCTTCATACCTCTCCACCCTTATTGCGTTGGCAGAAAATCGGCCTGCTGCCCTGTTTAGAGTGACCCGCTCCCTGCTTGAGCCGAGAGCGTGGGAGGACCTCTTGCAGGGTAGGGCAGAAGAGTTTTCCCGATTTCTGCATGATAAAATCGCTCAGATTCGGGATGGGCTGGACTCCAGTTGGGTGGTCCCGGGGGAGGTGTCCGGAGCAGGTCTTGAGACGGTTATCTGGGAGGAGTTCGATCCTGTAACCGCCGAGGGTGTGGACAGATTACTGGGGAGGCTGAATGCCACCACATGTTTATTGGACCGGTGCCCTTCTTGGTTGGTTTCTACCTCCAGAGAGGTGACACGAGGCTGGCTCCAGGGGATTGTCAACGCTTCGTTGACGGAGGGGGCGCTTCCGACCGCCCTGAAAACGGCGGTGGTGCCTGGACCCGGCTGTTTTGAATAACTATCATCCTGTCTCCAACCTTCCCTTTGTGGCGAAGGTTGTTGAGAGTGTGGTGGCGCGTCAGCTCCCTCAGTATCTGGAGGAAGCATTCTATTTAGATCCGTTCCAATCGGGCTTCAGGACCGGACACAGTACCGAAACAGCATTGGTCGTGTTGGTAGATGATCTCTGGAGGGCCCGTGACAGAGGTTATTCCTCTGTCCTGGTCCTCTTAGATCTGTCAGCGGCTTTTGATACTATCGACCATAGTATCCTATTGCAGCGGTTGGAGGGGTTGGGAATTGGGGGCACCGTTTTGCGGTGGTTCTCGTCCTTCCTCTCGGACCGCTCGCAATTTGTATTGACGGGGGGAGAGAGGTCCACCCCTAGGCCCCTCATGTGTGGGGTGCCTCAGGGGTCGGTCCTCTCCCCTCTTCTGTTCAACATCTATGTGAAGCCGCTGGGAGAGATCATACGTGGTTTTGGGGTGAAATGCCATCTTTATGCTGATGACACTCAGCTTTACATCTCCACCCCAAGCCACCCCAATGATGCTGTGGAGGTTATGGCCCGTTGCCTGGAGGCTGTGCGGAACTGGATGGGCGAGAACAGGCTTCGACTCAACCCTTCCAAGACCGAGTGGCTGTGGTTTCCGGCGGCCCGATATAGTCAGCTGACTCCGTCGCTGGCTATTGGGGATGAGATCTTGACCCCCACAGAAGGGGCTCGCAATCTTGGTGTCCTCCTGGATGTACGGCTGTCTTTGGAAGATCATATTACGGCCGTCTCCAGGGGGGCTTTTTATCAGGTTCGCCTGATACGCCAGATGCGGCCCTTTCTTGATCGGGACGCCTTACGCACAGTCACTCATGCCCTGGTCACCTCCCGTCTGGACTACTGTAATGCCCTCTACATGGGGCTCCCTGCGGGGAGCACCCGGAGGCGTCAACTGGTACAAAATGCAGCCACGCGGGTAGTTATGGGGGCGTCGAGATACTCCCACGTGACGCCCCTCCTGCGCGAGCTGCATTGGTTGCCGGTGGCCTTCCGGGTTCGCTTTAAAGTACTGGTTTTGATCTTTAAAGCATCGGACCAGGATACTTACAAGACCGCATTCTGCCAGTAGTCTCCCACCGACTGGTGCGCTCCCACAGAGAGGGTCTCCTCCGGGTCCCGACGCCTTCTATGTGTTGCCTGGTGATCCCGAAGAACAGGGCCTTCTCTGTGGGGGCACCCGCCCTCTGGAACGGGATGCCCCCTGGACTACGAACGACTAGTGACCTGAGGGCCTTCAGACGTGACCTGAAGACCTGGCTCTTCGAGCAGGCCGGCCTGAGCTGACTCAAATGGGATTTTTAAATGGGGTTTTTAGATTAGTTGGGATGGGTGTACAAAGTTTTAATTTATTTTAATTGGGGTTTTTTTAGATTTTTATAGGGACAGCCTAGGGTTTAATTCTTTTTTAACTATTTATATTTGTCTACATGTATTTTAGTTGGCTGTTCACCGCCCTGAGTCCTTCGGGAGAAGGGCGGTATATAAAACCTAAAATAAATAAATAAAAATAAACTAGGACACCTCAAACAAATCCCAGGCTTAAAATTGTTTTTGTTTAAAGTGGTTCAGTTTTGGTGTATCATGATGCAATTATTGGATTGCCATTTTACCCCATCAGACTATTTTGTCTATGATCTGTCTACTGACCATTCTGTGACTTGGTTAAAGTAAAACTATGTGTTGTATAAACAATTAAACCCAATCAACATTGACAATAAAAGAGATTAGTTTTTGATCAAAGTAATCCTGGAATTTAGGGTTAGGTTAGCTCTGCTGCTAACCAGAGATGAAGTCCAGGATTCTCTAGAAACTCTCATTTTATTTTTCACCAGTTAGAATAGAAAAGAATAGAATTCTTTGTTGGCCAAGTGTGATTGGATACACAAGGAATTTGTCTTGGTGCAAATACTCTTAGTATACATAAAAGAAAAGATACATTCGTCAAGAGTCAAGAATAATAAGGTACAACACTTAATGATAGTCATAGGGTACAATAAGCAATCAAATCATACTAGGAAACAGACAATATAAATTGTAAGGATACAAGCGACAAAGTTACAGTCATATAGTCACAAGTGGGAGGGGATGGGTGATAAGGAGTGATCAGAAGATTAACAGTAATAATAGTGCAGACTTTGTAATAGTTGAACAGTGTTGAGGGAATTATTTGTTTAGCAGAGTGATGGCTTTCAGGAAAAAACTGTTCTTGTGTCTAGTTGTTCTGATGTGCAGTGCTCTATAGCATCATTTTGAGGGAAGGAGTTGAAACAGTTTATGCCCGGGTTGTGAGGGGTCCGTAAATATTTTCACAGCCCTCTTTTTGACTCGTGCAGTATACAGGTCCTCGATTGAAGGCAGGTTGGTAGTAATTGTTTTATCTGCAGTCCTAATTATCCTCTGAAGTCTGTGTCTGTCCTGTTGGGTTGCAGAACCAAACCAGACAGTTATAGAGGTGCAGATGATAGACTCAATAATTCCTCTGTAGGACTGTATCAGCAGCTCCTTGGGCAGTTTGAGCTTTCTGAGTTGGCGCAGAAAGAACATTCTTTGTTGTGCTTTCTTGATGACGTTTTTAATGTTAGGTGTCCATTTTAGGTCATGTGATATAGTAGAACCAAGAAATTTGAAGGTCTCTACTGTTGATACTGCGTTGTTTAGTATTGTAAGAGATGGTAGTACTGGAGGGTTTCTTCTAAAGTCTACCACCATTTCTATGGTTTTGAGTGTGTTTAGTTCCAGATTGTTCCGGTTACACCACAAGGCAAGTAGTATAACCTTCTGTCTATATGAGGATTCGTCATTGTCTCGAATGAGATCAATCACTATTGTGTCATCAGCAAACTTCAATATTTTAACAGATGGATTGTTTGAGATGCAGTCATTGGTATATAGGGAGAAGAGAAGTGGAGAAAGCACACAGCCTTGGGAGGGGGTTGTGCTAATTGTACAGGTATCAGATGTGATTCTGCCTAGCTTCACCTGCTGTTTCCTGTCTGTTAGGAAGCTTATGATCCACCAGTTATGATCATACATAAAATTTTCTCCATTCTCTCAAGATTCACACTTGGAATCAGTAGTACTAGCTTTTGACTAGATTTTCCTGATACGACCTAAGTAAAGTGGAATCTTTATTGTTGATAAAAATTAAGAATAATTCTGTTTCTTATTGTGTACTTTACACTTCTGTGCTCCAGAATTTGCTCCAATAGCTAGGTAGGTGTAGAAATTTTGAGGGAAGTAGGTAGGCAGGCAGGCAGGCATCTGTCTATCTATCTGTCTATCTATCTATCTATCTATCTATCTATCTATCTATCTATCTATCTATCTATCTATCTATCTATCTATCTATCTATCTATCTATCTATCTATCTATCTATCTCAAATTTCTACACCACCCAGCCCAACTCACCTAAGTGATTCTGAATGATTTACAAAAAAAGATAATACAATAATATAAAAACATGATTAAAAGCACTGTTAAAAACAAAATTAAAAATAAGATTAAAATTTACAAGTTAAAAGTAAGAATTAAAATTTAAAATTCATAAGGTTAAAAGATTAGCAAGGTGGAGGGAGTGCCAGGGGTGGGATGCTATCAGTTCAGCCCAGTTCTGTAGAACAGGTAGCTCCGAAGAGCAGCTGACACTAAACCAGTTTGCTGCAATGACCTTCTGGTTGTCTGTTTGGCCCACCCACCTGCCTAGGCTCTGCCAGCTGAGGTTGAAAAAGCAGGAAAGAAGAGGCTTTTCAAATGCTGCACACCTGCGCGCAGCACTTGTCAGCTGTTCAGGCGGCACAACTTAAGATTTTTTGCAAATGCTGCACATGCATGCGCAAAACGCACTCTCACCGAACCGGCTGTAACACCGGTTGAATCCCACCCCTGGGGAGTGCCCCAAGCTATCAGCCATCCCTCTGGTTATGACCACATTAACACAATAAGAAGCAGAATTATTCTTCCTCCAGCTTGACCAAAGATTGCACTAGCAATTGCTGATTCCTAACCAACTTGTTATGCTTTAAGAATTTAGAATATTTTCAGATGTTTTTTTCCCAAGGCAACCCTTTCCTATATTTATTATGAACCTTGTATTGTTATTTGGTTTGTTTTGGTTTTATATTCTAACTTGTCAAGACTTTTTGAATTTTCCTTGTGATTGGTTACTTCTTCAGGTTTTGCATCATATGCAAGTATTGTTTTGTAATTTATACCTTCATCCAATCCAGTTATTTTTACAAATATGTAAAACTATATCCGTAGCTATGCATAAGAAACTTCTTGGATAACTCTGATACTATGAAAAAAAGAAATAATTACTATTTTTCCTTTTATAGTCATCTGAGGATGAGGAACGCTACTTATCTATCAAAGCAGATGTGAATTGTTTCTCATGGTATATTTATCAAGATGAAAACAGGTAAAAAATATCACATTTGCACTTCTTTCTATTTATATATCTTCAACTATGGGTGCTTTTTTGAATCTAGAGTTCTGCAATTGTGTTTCTTACCCATTTGCAATTATGCTGACTTCAACAAACTGCTTAAGAATAAATCATTTCAAGATAACATAATACTTTTTCTTTGAAGCTTAAATCAGATTTAATTATAAATGTCGTCTAGTAGTACTTACGAGTGGGAATATAAATTTGATATTTAGGACTAACTGCAAACACTGAAAGAAATCTTTCCATGACATTAAGCTAGAAACCAGGAGTTGAGTTTCCGCCTTGGGCACAAAGCCAGTCACTTTCTCCCATCCCCAAAAAGGAGACCACCACTTCTGAAAAATCTTGCCAAGAAAACCAGAGGGACCTCTCTAGGCAGTCTCCAAGAATCAGACAAGATTGAATAAAAAAAAATGAGTGGGATGAGTGAGGATATAAATTTGATATTTAGGACTAATAGACACTATTAAAAGAAATCTTAACCATTCCCATAATGGTCCAATATAAAAACTATTGTTATTTTAAATTATATTTTAGTTGAATATTATTTCTGTCACTAGGAGAATTGAATTAGTGCTGCTAACTACCATTGAATATGTATTTTACATACATTTTAATGTATTTGTTTCAAGTATAGAGAAGTGCCTTTCTAGGCTTAACAAAAAGTGTGATGACGGAAAGATTTTGCCTTCTTTCATGCTTCTTTCTTTTCTAGCTAGATCTCTAGTTTTCAGTTTTAGCCTTTGGACATCATTCAACACAGCACCTGGCATTGTTTAACCAGGTGGTTTGACCTTGGATGTCTCCCCAGAACTTTTCTGTGAGAAGCGGAAACTTCTCTAACTCTCCCTCCATGAGAGGTCATTTTTCTGTAGAGAGTTGACAAGAGGATCAAAATGAGAATTTCTTTCTTTTTTTTCTTAACAGAAAGCTAAATGGGTTGCAGGCTTGCCCCTCTTTTGGGTCACCTTACCATTGGGATATACTAATTAGCTTTCCTCTTTCTTGATCATCTCCTCTTGCAATGAACATTACTAACACGCTGCTGGTATATAGGCATAAATGCAGAGACACCAATAGAGGGCTTCTCCATATCTTCTTATTGCCACTCAGCTACTCATAGCTCTGGCTGTCTTAGTTTACTGTTGCAAGGTCTCAACAGATAGGCTCCCTTCCTGCCAAACAGGATTGCTATTTGGTCTCCCTCTGCTTGCTATAGTTTCTCTGTTATTGGTAGGATAATTGATTGCTATGTTGGTAATTCCATTTATCGTTGGTTAAACTAGCCAGTCAATGTCTCTTGATATCTTGTCCCCATATTGCTTGGCATGGCTGTTGCCTCAACCACTCTGACATGGTTGAAGCTATTGCTTCAATACTCAGTCACCATTCCTCTTCATGGAGCCTTCAGTTGCTTCACCTCCTGAAACCCACCAATTTTCTACCCTACCATCAGGACAAGATACAGCAGTCCACCTGCATTTTAAAGACAAGGGTCACTCTTTTGAAGATAGAAAAGTACACATTCTAGACAAGAGAAGACCGCTGGTTTGAAAGAGGGGTCAAAGAGATGATCTACTTAAAATTGAACAGCCTCCTCTCAACAGAGGGGGAGGGATATAATGCCACTTATCTCCTGTTTACAACACAGTCCTTTCAACAGTTCCCAGAAGGTTCTACATGCATTTGCACTCTGAGGGTACAGATAAGCGTCTAAGTGGCCTCAATCACTCTCAGAGAGTGCTAATGTCTAGTTGACTGCAAGGACTATAAATCCTTCCATTTCCCCCCATTCAGTCAGAACTGAAAAAGCTTCTTGGATGAGAAGTGAAATCTCTTCAAGAAAAAACAAAGAAAGTCCAGTTGCCGTTTGAAAAAGTACTTTTGGGACAACCTCCAGGGGCATGGGGAATGAAATATGGCTCTATGAAAACTTCTTTATTGTGGCATTATCATTATGGTTTGTCACATGACCTGCCAGATGTTTAGACTTGATTTGGCATTTTTGTCCATGTATAAAATACTTGCCAAGGACCTGTGATAGCCAGATGTTATTGTTTAATAATATTTAAGATATCATTGTAGGATGTAAGCTGTTCCAAGTAAAGCTGTCTTTTGCAATTGACTGAAAGAAAATTTGTCAATACTGATGATATTCAACTGGTGCTTCAGACGTTTTGAGATTGCACCTACCATGTGCATTTTAGTACTACTGGTACTATCTTTGCTTTCTTTGCCACAGTTCTACTTTTATTTGTAGGTCTTTGTATTTTGTATTTATTTTCTCCATTTCTTTCTCTTTTGTTGTGCTGTTCCTCTATCCAGACTTTGTTGTATTTCTTATCAAGAATGGTTAAATCTGGGGTGTAATGTGACAGGTTCTTCTGAATTCTAAAGTCCCGAAGCACTTTAGTTTCTTTATTTTCTACTACTTTGTCTATTTTGTGGTCCCATTAGATCTTAGTTGCAAGCTAATAGCATTTCTTGCAGATCTTCCTGCACCATTTTTTCTGTTTTATCATGCTGTTGTTCGTAGTCAACAACAAGTTCTGTGTGACATTCTTGCAGCAGTTAACTAGGTGATCCACTGTTTCTTTAGCTTCCTTGCAGAGGGAGTATTTACTATCCGTTGCTGTCTTCTCAATTCTGGCTTTGTATGTCATTGTTCTTAAGGCTTGTGCAGCCCTCTGTCTCAGTCTTCAATATTGCTGCTTTTAGCCATTGTCAGGTCTTGATATTATCTGGTTTACCTGTTTTGTTTGTTTTTTTAATGTACTGGCCATGTAATACCTTATCTTCCCATGCCACTTTTTTGTTCTTCATTTGGTCCTTGTAAGCCATTTTGGTATTCAGTAAGCCTTCCTAGTATACTAGCTTCAGTGCATCTCCAGATATTCTTCCAAAGCCCATTTTTTTTCTCCGATCATCTATTTCCAACATCCCACACCCACCTATTTTCCTTGGAAAGTAGTCTGTTAACATTGCTGCAAGGATGCAGGGTAGGATTCATTATTATTATTTACTGAATTATTGCTACATATTTTCCTACTTTTTAAATATCCATTTGGTTCACTCAAGATGGTGAATATGCCTAATATTCCTGCCTCCTATTTTCACTACAACAATAACCCTATGAGACAGGGTGAGCTGAAAGACAGTATTTGGCCCAAAGTCCCCAGCCAGTTTTGAGGCTTAAAGAAGGCTCACCAGCTTCTGGTTTCTAGGCCAGCACCTAGAATGCCCAGCATTTATTATGATATAATTTGCCCATCTTATAAGTCATTGACAGAATTATTACCTATAATAAAATGTATGCCAATTTTCCTTTAGTGATTATAGCTTGAAGTGAACATTTCCAATTTTAATATCATAAATTAAAAAGCAATATTGAAGAACAGGCAATCCTCAACAAACAAATGAAATGGATCCTGCACATTGCAGTTGTATGTTGTGGTCGTTGTAAAATAGGTTAGTCATTTGACTGACAGGATTTTGCAACTTTTTTGCAGTGGTTGTAACTGCATATGGGTTTGTTAAGCAAATACAGCAATTGTAAGTGTGAAGCCTTTGTTGCTATGTGCGACATTTTACCGGAACTGGAAGTGCTGTTTTTTGGCAAAACTGTCATAAAACAGTCACATGATCTTGGTATGCCACAATGAGACATAAATGCAACTGTGTTGCCATATGCCTGAAGGGCAGTCACATGATTGTGGGGAAACCATAAGAATTTCTGATCTGGGTCATAAATCACCTTTTTCAGCTAAGTCATAACTTTGAACAATCATTAGGTGACTGATTGTAACTCAAGGACTACCTGTAATAGTTAATGGTAGGAAATGTTTTTATTTAAGTTCTATTTTCATTCTGCCTTTTGTATCTTTCTCACTTTTTTGTACTCTTAAGTGTACTCAATAAAGGCAATGGTAACATACATTATTTTGTCTAGCTAGCATATACATGCTTCCACATCAGAGACTTTTTTGTATGCATTTTTCCAGTGCAGCTGTCAGATGCTAGGATATTTTTTGAAATATATATTCATTCATGATCTGATTGACTCTGCTGTTAGAGATTATATCATTTTTGTTGCTTAGAAGTAGAGGCAGAATAGTGTGATATATCCCATGCTAACAATATCTCAGTCCAAATTTCCAAATGATCTCTCCCAAGGATTGTAGATACTTATAGATATTGAATTGCATGGAGGCAAGTAGCCCAAATACTATGGACAAGGAATAGAAGAAAAATTTCAAATTCCTTTCTGAAAATTCCTTTCATAAATGACTAGAATAATTGTAACACTCTTGAAAAGCATACAGAATGATATTATCACTGTTACCATTACTTACTGAGAGTATCAGGAAAATATCAGGCTTGCATTCATCAGTCATCCTTTTGGGGAAGCTATCCAGCAGTATATCGTTAGACTATATAAATGTAAAAGGATACCCATAATATTCCAACAAATCATCCTTGCTACATACAGCCAAGAATATCCTAATGAATGCATCCACATCAGAGGAGATAGAAGCATCTTTATTTGTAAAACATAAAATAAATCAGTCACAGTAGATTCCTGAGTTGGAATGCATCGTTTTATTAACAGAATTACATTGGGAAACTTGAAGAAACTGACAAGATATATCTGCAAATAATTTGTTTTGAGCTTCAAATCTATGAATGCAAGCGTTCAGAACCAGGGCTTTGTTATCCACTGTCCTGAATTAAAAATGATACTGTCTATTTTCATCAGGATTTTTTCAACATTTTTGTAAACTGAGTTTTTTTTTTAAAGGTCATTGGATTCTGATCCAACTCAGGTACATTTGTTCATTATAAATTAGTCAATAAATGTAAAGAGAATATTAACCTATCTCTGTAATTAACCTATAATATTAGCATGTGTTTTAGCAAAAGCCATGATTTTCTTATTAATTCTCATTCCTCATCATCATTTATACTCTCAGAGCTGGTAAAAGACTACATGCATATATCTAATAAATCTTTTGCTAAAGTAAAAGACTTCTCCCATTCAGCCTTGTTTAAATTTTTTAAATGTGTGGTTGATAGTGTTAAGATTATGTAATCCTTGGAGCTCACTGCTCATCATTAGTGGTAAAAGGGAGTAAGATTTGTTCTCTGTTTATATACTAGTGGCTTGCCTGTCAGTATTGGTGGGAATGGTCTTGATGGTTCTTTGATTAGACTACTATTTACTGTTAGCTTGTTTGTCTGAGTTGATAGTTCCTTGGCTGGGATATTGTTTACTTCTTGATTATTGGTCTAGTATTAATCTTGATATTAATCTTTGCTTATCTGAGTGCTGATTGTTAGTGATGAGGTATTTTGTGTTGTGAAATCCATGAACATCATGAACACTAATATATAAGCAGAGCAATCCCATTCCCTTTCTCATTAACTCTGTTTGGGGAAATTAATCTATTTTCTAATAGTAATAAAAGTGTTTCAACTTGTTATCTAAACAAATACAATTACTTATTTTAATAATTATATAACATTTACAGAAATTTTAAAAAGCATTTTTCATGAAAACAAAAAGCCTTTTTCTGTAATACTAATCTTTATTTTTTGTCAGATTATAAAGGTATGGTTATATGATCCAGAAAATGCAAGCAAGGGAGAAAAAGAATACACTGCCATATCACCACCACTAGTAGGTATTTTCTTTTGTTCCAAAAGAGTATCCTTATAATTTACATGGTACACATATAACGCTATCACATTTTCAGAAATAAGGTGAAATTGCTTCTTTTATCTGTTTCATTAATCTGGCACTATCTGACAATTAGACACATTTTAAACAAATCTTTTTTCCTTAATTGCTGCACAAGAATATTTTCAAGGGATGACAGCTGAAGAGAAAACAGATAACTGACTGATTTTTTTGAAAAATGTGTTCTGAATGATATTTTATAAAATTAATGGTTGCATATGGAGGATTGTGGATCAAAGGAGAGAAACAAAAACAAAGGGAGGATTCAAGTAAAAGAGAAGAGAAGGGAAAAAGATAAGAAAAGTTTTTAATGAAAGAGGGTTTTGTTGATGTGTTCTTGTTCTTTCCATCATAGCAGCAAGGTGGATGCCTGTTGATAGGCCCACCTAGTTGTTGTGTACTGTGTACAGAGGTGTTTGGTTATCTCAGTCAGATCAATGGGTGGCCAGCAATGATAGTGTTAATTTTTGGGGCTGGTGGGAGGAACAGGAATAGCAGCAGCACAGTTAACTAGTCAGGTAACGGTGGACTAAATGGATGGAAAGGGCCAATGGAGCCTCCATCAACATCCCCCCTGGCAGGAGCTAAGTAGAACTATTTTGGATGGTAGCCTTCCTTTGTAGGGATTCCTTAGAGCAGGCCTGTCAAATTGGTAGCCTGCAGGCCAGATGCATCACGTGCAGGGCATGCTCCCCCTGGCTCAGCAAAGGCAAAAAACATCACGATATGTCACGATATATCATGTGACACAATCGAGTTTTTTCAAAAAATATTTTTTATTTTATTTTACAACAAATCCATCTTTCAGTTATATGTGTGTCGACTGGGTACATCTTGTGCAAATATTTATATTTAGTATACATTTCTTACTATGATTACATTCATATTAAAAATTGCTCAACCTTATATATCTTATCATTATAACAATATTCATTTAACTTCTTGCTATATTTTCTAACCATTTATAAAATAAATCTAATATCATATAATATTCCACTTCTTCTTGTTCTTTAATTGCTAATGTTAATCTATTCATTTCTGCACATTCCACTATTTTCATGATCACCTTTTCCTCTATTGAGATATTTTTATTTTTCCAATTTTGAGCAAATACAATTCTAGTGCTGTTAATATGTATATGATTAAATATGTTTTTTCTTTACTATAATTTTCAGGTAAAATCCCCAATGAAAATATTTCAGGTTTTAAGTCTATGTGTTGTTTTATCATCTTTTCCAACCATGTGTGTATTTTTGTCCAATATATTTTAGATTCTGTACATGTCCACCACATATGGTAATAAGTTCTGGGTATCTGGTGACTGACACAATCGAGTTTGACACCCATGCCTTAGAGAGTGGTTGGAAACAGAGCTTGATAGGTCTTTATTCCAGCTGATGGGTGACATGGAATGAGCTCCAGAGGGTGCAGTGGAGCAAATGGCAGTGGTCTAGTGGCTTAGACTTCTAGCCTCCATCTTGAGTCTGCTGCTGCAGAGAAAACAAAGACACTGGGCTGGCACAGAACAAGAAATTGGTGGTGGTTACAGGGTTTTAACCATTGAAGCAGGGGTGGGATTCTATCGGTTCAGTCCAGTTCGGTAGAACCTGTAGTTCTGAAGAGCAGCAAACACAGAACCGATTCTGTGTCTGCTGCTGTTTTGGCCCACCCTCCTGCCTGGACTCTTTCCTGTCCTTTATTTCCTGCTTTTTCAACCTGAACTGCTTTATGTGGCACAGCTGCGGTTGAAAAAGCAGGAAAACAGTGCTTTTTCAAATGCTGCGCACCCACGCACAGTGCTGCTCAGCTGTCTGGGCAACACAGCTGTTTCTCACAGTGCATGTAAGGCACGCATGCGCACAAAGCGCGCATGAGCATGCAAAACATCATTATGTAAATCACCAAACTTGTAGTTACACCGGTCGGATCCCATCCCTGCACTGAAGACTTTAGTGATCAGGCTGTTTGCTGCACTGGGTGCAGGGAAAGGCAGTATATCTGTGTAGATTGGAATTAGGATGAGTGCCTTGGGTTTTGTGGCTGCTCCTCAAGCAGTCATAAGATATAGCAGCTATTTTGATGGGTTCTGTTGTTTATAAAAGGCAGAATTGTAATTAGAGTTAGAAGGGACTTTGGGGATCTTCTACTCCAACCCCCTGCTCATGCAGGAAGTCCTATACCATTTCAGACAAATGTTGTCCAATCTCTTCTTTAAAACTTCCAGTGTTGGAGCATCCACAACTTCTGGAGGTAAATCATTCCACTGATTATTTGTTCCAACTGTCAGGAAATTTCTCTTTAGTTCTAGGTTACTTCTCTCCTTGATTAGTTTCCATCCATTCCTTCTTGTCCTGCCTTCAGGTGATTTGGAGAATAGCTTGACAACCTCTTATTTGTGGCAACCCCTGAGATATTGGAACACTGCTATCATGTCTCCCCTAGCCCTTCTTTTAATTAAACTAGACATATCCAATTCCTATCATGGACAACTCTGGACTGAAATTTCCTATGATCAATGTGGTAGTGGAGATCCCAAAGCAGAGATGCAGGATGGTTATGTTGGTGGCTGGCAAGCACCTGGATTAAGGACACTTGCACAATCTGGCCCCCTTTCCATATTCTGGTAGTCGGAGTGAGGGCTGGGTATAACTGGATCTTTTCTGCTTCTCTCATATGAGAGGCAGGAATGGACCTAGAGTGCTGCCACCCAGCCATTTGGAATATGTAGTTTCTCCTCCTAGGGGAGAGTTGAGGCATCGGGAGGGCTAGGTTGGCCTTTGTATGGATTTGTCTTGCTCATCAATTGCAACTTTTTCTGGATAGGGAGCTTTCCTCACAGTCACTCGTGCCTTGTCATTTCAGCTCTGCATTATTGCAATACACTTTACATTGGGCTGTTCTTGAAGATCACTCAAAAGCTATAAATAGTCCAGAACAGTGGTTGCCAACCAGTGGGCTGGGGACCACTGGTGATCCGTGAGAAAATTTTGGTGGTCCGCAGAGAAATGTTACCCCCAAAGCAATTAATCCAGGCTGCATGGAAACACAAGGCTACGCTGCCCACAGGGCCCGCGGAAACATTGCCTTGCAGATAACACAAGGTAGTGAGGGAAGGGGGTAAAGGGCGGAGGGGGGAACTTGTCCCACTCGCTCCATGCGCCTGTCTGGCCACCGGACTGCTTCTTTCAACTTCTTTCTTCTTCTGCTTTTGGCTGCAGGCAAGGAAAGCAGCAAAAGTCTTTCTTTCTTTCCCCCAAACTCCGCCAGAAATGAGTCTTTGGGACCCTGCAAGGCCTCCTACTCCAAAAGGCTGCGCCAGCACAACAAGTCTCACAAAGACTCATTTCTGGCAGAATTTGGGGGAGAGAAAGAAAAACTTCTGCTGCTTCTGCTGCTTTCCTTGCATGAAGCCAAAAGTGTCTGTCTCCCTGAGAATGGAGTTGGAGACAGTATCCTGTGATCCCAAATAAAGAATGATCGATCGGTAGGAAAATGGGGTGGGGAATTTTCCTGCAGACTTTTTTGGGGATTTTCCCAGGGTCTCTGGTCTTCAGGATTTAAAATTATGAGTTTGGTGGTCTCTGAGGTCCAAAAGGTTGGCGACTCCTGGTCCAGAACACACTGGAGTACACATTACACTTCTATTATACAAGTGCAGTATTTTTCAGTTTCCTACTGGGTAGAATTCAAGGTGCTAATTATCATCTCCAAAACCCTACATGGCATGGGACCAAGTTATTAGTTGATGACATCTGAGTTGATATACATCTAATCAGAATTTTCCAGAAATTCTACCCTACATTTATCCTTGCAGTTTATTGATATGTAAATCTTATATCATTAAATGACTTTTATATCTTTCGAGGCAATGCATAATCTCTTGCATTTTGGAGTTTTTGTGACATGCCACTTTAGTTGGAATATTTGTTATATATTGCACAGAGTCACTTTCTGTGAAATGGGAGGCCATATCAATTTAATTAATTGATTAATTAATTAATTAAATAAACTCACTTTTCCCCCTCTCCAAATAAAAGCCTTTTTATCTTTTTCACACTGTTTAGTTAGGGTATTTTTAAAAGACCTCCAAAACACCTTTTATACTTGTATTTGGTTTGTTCTTGAGCTTGTAATTTGTTCTTTTCCTATAGCCTTCATCAATTTAAATATTGTAGAAAAAAATAACTTTATTAAGAAAGAATCTTTAAAAAATTCTTTTCCATAAAGGATCATCCTCTAGTAATCATTATGAGCCATTATATTAGAATTCTTTGTTACTTTCAAGACACTGCATTGTTTTATGGTTTTATAATAAATCTTATGGTTGGTCAACTCACAATAAAATATATATAAATTTCATACTAATAATAATTATTTTTGTATTGTTAATTTATCTCTGCTAAGAAGTAGAACTTTATGCAAATGAAATTATATTTATATTTAATAAAAGGATTTTTTAACATTCTCTTAAAAATAATAACTGTTTTTATTTCACAGTATTCTAGGACTCTTAGCAGGCAGTTCTGGAATTTGGGACAGGCACCTAGCATTACAACATCATTTTCAGAAATGGATTTTTTCAGCCCATCATTTGATAATGGGTACTGTTATTTTAATTACATTTTATAGAGTCATGCAATGCTTTTGAAATGACAAATGAAAGGGTAGCAAACGTTTGTTGTGGCCCACCAGCAGCTGATGGAGCTGGCAACAGAGTCAGACAGTAGTGAGGAGTTTGGGGAGGAACCTGGGCCAGGTTTGGAGGCTGAGGAAGATCCGGAGGGCACTAAATCAGGGGCAGAGATGGGGCCAGGGCAGGCTGCAGTCAGCAGCTGCCTTCAGGTTTAGACAGAAGTGATGTGGGGAGCTTATGGAACCGGTTCCCAGCCTGCGCATGCGCAGAACTCGCAGAAGACAAGAACAATTGAAAAAACAGGGTCGACTCAGGAGTAAGGCCGCACCTCGGAGATGATTGGCCACTCCCATAGGACATAAAAGAGGAGTGAACAAGATGTGAGCTTTTGTAGGAAGCAATTCATTTGGAAAGTTCAAGCTTTGAAAAGTGCTGTTTGACTCTGTCAAGTTTGGCCTTGCCCTATGTCTGGCAATTAGTTCTCTGGCTGCATTCCAAGTGTGATAAGATGGGTGTTTATAAACATGTGATACTGTGTGTGAAGCCTGGCAGCTGTGAATGAATGTAATTCACAGCTGTGGAAATAAAAGAGATTTTGTTAGGATTAAAATTATGTTTTATGCTTTCTAATGAAGTCTAGGTCAGAACGACATGATTATTATTATCATTAGCAGCCCTGACAACAGAGGTGATATTCAGCAGGTTCTGACCAGTTCTGGAGAACAGGTGGAGGAAATTTTGAGTAGTTCGGAGAACCGGCAAATACCACCTCTGACTGGAGATTTTACAGTATCCTTCCCCTGCCAGGCCCACCAAGCCATGCCCACAGAACTGGTAGTAAAAATAATTGAATCCCACCACTGCCTGACAACAATATTAAAATTAAATAGTATCTGAAAATTCATGTTTCCTCCCCATGTAGTAAGGTTCACAATTAATGGTTAGATGAATTGTGATACAACAATGTTTCCTGCAAAAAGAAGTGATAATATTGTAGTTTTCTTTGCCTTCTGATAAATATGCCCTTTTTCCAATTAGCCAGCTATGTCTCTGTCAAGCACATCTTTATTTGCCATCTGTAATATATCTTTCTTTTCCATGTGACCATGAGCTTTTCATGGTAATGGCTTTACTTAATCCATGCTATGATGTGTTTTTTAAAATTCATTCTATTTCTGCAAAAATTGAATTATTCTAAATATTTAAAAATTTTGTTTTCTCAGTAGGCCACTTGTAATTCTATTTCTCTTGGAACTCATCATCTGACTTTTTAAAATCAGTGTTAGATGTATCAATAAATAAGTGCCTTGTACTTAATAAATTGGAAAGGGAAGAGGAATGCAAGGCATATGAAGAAAGAATTTGCATGATTTTTTTCTGAGGCAAAATAGTGAGATGCTGATTGAAAGCATTATGAGAAAAATCACAATCCATTTGACAAAAATTTGCAAATACTGCAATACAACCACTGATAAATTAATTATATGAAACTCTCCCACCAACTAAATGAAAAAATAATTGCCAAATTATTGGGATGAATAGATGTAGGCTTAGCTATTGCTTCAGAATTTCCAAGTTACAAATGGGCCTTTTAGCAATGTACCCCTCAAAGCAGCATTGTATTGGAATGGAACAACTCAGCATGGTCAACTTGCCGTGGCCAACTTGCCGTGGCGAATTCACTCACTAACTCCCCACAGGATAACTCGCCACAACCAACACACCAGGGGACAACACAGGACAATTCAACAAATACAAAAGAAATTAATTTTGATGGAACCAGAGCCAATAATAATAAAATAAAGAAAATCAATCCAGAAATATAAGAATTACAATGATTTTGACAAAAACATGGTGACTAATAATAAAAGTGCCTGAATGAAATTATTAATGAAGTGTTGAATTGTTCTGTGGAAAGTTGTCCTGTGGCGAATTGGCCATAGTGAGTTTTCCTAGAATCACATTGTACTTAGATCATCCTACAAACAATAGGTTTCAGCAAGTGTTACAATTTAATACTATATCATCAGCAGAGTTGGATGTAAAATATAAAATTCCATATGTGGAAATAATCTGCCCTTGGAAAAATGATAACATTGAGATCCAATCTCATATTCTATTGTATTTTTCTCTTGAGACATACATAAAAAGCTACTAACACACCTTCTAACACAATTTCTGGGACAGACTGAATAATTTTATGTTCAATTTTTATTGGCACATAAGGACCTCAAGGTAACTCAGCAATTCAAAGCTTGGTTTGGTAGCCTGTAAAACTATGATGGAATGGTTGTAAACTAGATGGCTATTGAAAAAGATATAAATACCATAGTTGATTTTCCAACAGAGGAAATGGATTTCACTCCATATTATCCTTGCAATGATGATGTTACTGCTGTGTTTCTATGAAAATAAGACCCACCCCAAAAATAATCCCTAGCCTGATTTTTTGTGGTGGACCTAATATAAGCCCTACCTCAAAAATAAGCCCGGGGGATGGGCATGGCCATCATGAGAGGCAAGAAGTCCCTGCAGTTATCAAAATTCAAGTGCTTTGCAACCACTGAGCATTCATGACTGTTGCAGCATCCATATAGTCACATGATTGCTATTTGCATACTTCATAATAAGCTTCTGGGAAAACCAATAAAGAAGCCGTTAGTAAAATTGCAAGTCACAGTCACATGATGTTTTGCATAATAATTGCAGCTGATGCACTTAATAACCTCAACACAAATGACATTAAGTTCAATTCAGTCACATGATACCTTGCTTAAGAACCGTGTTGCTTAGTGATGGAATTGCCATTCCCAGCTGTGTTGTTAAGTAAGGACTAATTGCATTGGATTCTACTGAGTTCTGCAACCTGAAAGAATGGCTATTAATTATGTGATCGTTGAAGTCACTTTTTATTTTAGTCTTTTTGGTATTGCTAATAAAGTCACTATTCTAGCAGCCTATGCAGAATAATTTCTTGGCTGGTTTATGTGATATACATCTTTGTTATAATTCTATAGAAGTGGGTGGAGAACTTTTACACTAAAACTTCAGTTTAATAGACATCCATTTAATAGGTTCCATAAACCACATGCAAACATTGCATCTGGACTTTAAACCCAAAATAATAGACAAATGCACTGTATCAAAAGCAGTCCAGATGATTGACATACATTTAGATTGTTGCATAATGATGAAAATGATGAAAATAACAAATTTGAATTTTACTGATATTTGGTTGTCAAGGAGTGCATTTCCTCAAATATATACATTTGTTGATAATTTGGACAAGAGCTCCTCTGAAATCTGTTTGTACATGTGAGGCATTAGATTGGGGATGATTCTAAAATGAATTAGTGCACAGTAACCATCCGATAAGCACAAGAACTGTGCTACTGAGAATATAATGGTGATGGCGACCGGAAGCTCCCTTTGTGGAGAGCTCCGCCAAGCGTCGGCTACTTCAAGCTGAGCCTGCCTCCTCCCTCGGCCCCCATGTATGGTAGGTATACCGAGGGTTTTGGGGACATCTGGGGCGACGGACGAGCCGCCAGGAGGTCGCCCGGGCTGCCCGGGCGGTTTCCTTGGGCGGCGGCGGTGGTCTTGTAGTGGCCGTGGCTCCTGCGATGGCAGCCGCCATGGAGGCAGCGGCCGCGGCTGCCAGAATTCCTGGGACTGCCCCATGGTCGGGGGCTCTTCAGAGGTCCCCTGCCTTGGTGCCGGCTGCCTCGGAGATTGTTCTGTCGCGGCCGCTGAGGCTACCGCGGACGGTGACAGCAAGCCGTGTTGCGGCGGCCGCGGGGGGGGCGGAAGCCTCGTCGCGGTCGTTTTGCAGCTGGAGGCCCTGCCGCAAACCCGGACCCCATTCCATCTGGCTCTACCATGGCTGGGGATGGCGCCATGGCGGCCAGTGATGGCGGGAGGCGGTGCGGTGGCTGCGGGAGGCGAAGGTGGCACCGACGCCAGCGGGTTTCCTGTGAGCGCCACGATTGCCACACTCACCTTGTGGACAATGGTCTGGTTATGGCCCTTCTGGGACTGCTCCGTGGATGTTAGTGACCCCGGCGATCTGGGTATGGACTGCCAGTTTTTAACCATCGCAGCCGTGGCGGAGGGTGTTGTGATGGCCGTGGGTGGTGGGCGGCACCGAGGCGGCCGCGGGTGGTGGCGGCGTTGCTGCCACCGCGGCTACCGTGGGCGTCCTGCAGTGGGTCACCCTGTGGCTGATAGTTCTGCTGCAGCCTCGTGCTTTGCTTCCAACTGTCCTGCTTCCATCTGCTGCTCCAAGGACTTGGACAATCTTGTTCTGGTCTCCGCGGCTGTTGTAGGTGGTGGCCGCCTTGTCGTGGAGGGTGTCGACCCCTCTGGCATGGCAGCCCCACCGGCAGCCATGGAGACAGCGTCTGCGTCGACTGGGAGACCTTTGCGGCCTCGGAGGCGATGTGGACGGTGGAGCGGACGATGGCATCAAGGGCGCCAATGGCAGTGGCAACAGCGGTGCTGGCCTGCCCGAACGATGCCGGTGGTCTTTTTTTTTTTTTTATAAAATTTCTATACCGCCCTTCTCCCTAGGGACTCAGGGCGGTGTACAGCCAATCCAAACCCCAACAGTAATACAAAAGTTAAAAGAAGATTAAATTAAATATTGGCTGAATAAGAAAAAACCCACCCCACACCCTTAAAACCCCAATTTAAAATTACAGAGCAAATGGAGACAAGTTAAAACCACCTCAGCCCAGGCCGGCCTGCTCAAAAAGCCAGGTCTTCAGCGCGCGCCTGAAGGCCCTCAGGTCCGTGCCGGTATGTAGTTCCGGCGGCAGAGTGTTCCAGAGGGCAGGGGCCGCCACAGAGAAGGCCCTACCCCTCGGGGCCGCCAGGCGACACATGGTGGCCGACGGGACCCGGAGAAGGCCCTCCCTGTGTGAGCGCACCGGCCTGCTGGAGATCACTGTTAGGATGCGGTCCTGCAGGTAACCTGGCCCAATGCCATGGATCGCCCTAAAGGTCAAAACTAGAACCTTGAAGCGAACCCGGAGAGCCACCGGCAACCAATGCAGCTCGCGCAGGAGAGGCGTCATGTGGGCGCTACGCGACGCCCCCATGATCACCCGCGCGGCCGCATTTTGCACCAGTTGGAGTCTCCGGGTGCTCCCCGCAGGGAGCCCCATGTAGAGGGCATTACAATAGTCCAGGCGAGAGGTGACAAGGGCCTGAGTGACCGTGCGCAGGGCGTCCCGATCCAGAAAGGGCCGCAACCGGTAGATCCGACGGATCTGATGAAATGCCCCCCTGGAGATGGCCGCGACATGATGTTCAAGCGACAGCCGTACATCCAGGAGGACTCCCAGATTGCGAGCCCTCTCTGTGGGGGGCAAAATTTCCCCCCCAATAGCCAGCGAAGGAATCAGCTGGCTATATCGGGGCGCCGGGAACCACAGCCACTCGGTCTTGGATGGGTTGAGCTGAAGCCTGTTCCCGCCCATCCAGTCCCGCACGGCCTCCAGGCACCTAGACATAGCCCCCACAGCATCGTTGGGGTGGTCCGGGGTGGAGATGTACAACTGAGTGTCATCTGCATACAGATGACACTTCACCCCAAGACCACGGATGATCTCGCCCAGCGGCTTCATATAAATGTTGAACAAGAGAGGGGAGAGGACCGACCCCTGAGGCACCCCACAAACCAGGGGCCTAGAGGTGGACCTCTCCCCTCCCGCCAACACAAATTGCGAACGGTCGGAGAGGAAGGAGGAGAACCATCGAAAGACGGTTCCCCCAATTCCCAACCCCCCCAACCGTCGCAACAAGATACTATGGTCGATAGTATCGAAAGCCGCCGAGAGATCTAATAGGACCAGGACAGAGGAGAACCCTCTGTCATGAGCCCTCCAGAGATCATCAACCAACGCGACCAATGCCGTCTCAGTGCTATGCCCAGGCCTGAAGCCCGATTGGAACGGATCGAGGTAAGTTGTTTCCTCCAGGTACTGAGGGAGCTGACGTGCCACCACACTCTCAACAATCTTTGCCAGAAAGGGAAGGTTGGAGACTGGACGGTAGTTGTTTAAAACAGCTGGATCCAGGGAAGGCTTCTTGAGAAGGGGCCGCACCACCGCCGTCTTCAGGGCGGCAGGAAGCGACCCCTCTCCCAAAGAAGCATTGATAATCCCCTGGAGCCAGCCTCGTGTCGTCTCCCTGGCGGCCGAAACCAGCCAGGAAGGGCACGGGTCCAATAAACAGGTGGTGGCATTCAGACCCCCCAGCAACCTGTCCACACCCTCGGCGGTCACAGGGTCGAACTCCCCCCAAACAACATCCACAAGACCTGCCCCGGACACCTCCCCCGGG
Source organism: Bungarus multicinctus (assembly GCA_023653725.1). Classification (NCBI taxonomy): domain Eukaryota; kingdom Metazoa; phylum Chordata; class Lepidosauria; order Squamata; family Elapidae; genus Bungarus; species Bungarus multicinctus. The sequence continues at coordinate 66,255,036 of CM042836.1, read as the reverse complement.
ACCATCCAATTGGAGTCCAGCCCATCCCGAATCTGAGCGATTTTGTCATGCAGGAATCGAGAAAACTCCTCCGCTCTACCCTGCAAGAGGTCATCCCGCGCTCTCGGTTCAAGTAGAGAGCGGGTCACTCTAAACAGGGCGGCAGGCCGATTTCCTGCCGACGCAATAAGGGCAGAGAAATACAAAGATTTCGCCGCCCCTATCGCCACAAGGTAAGTCTTAATATGAGATCTCACCTGTGTTCGATCAGACTCAGAACGGCTCGCCCTCCAAATGCCCTCTAGACGTCTTTTCCGGCACTTCATCTCCCGTAGCTCCTCCGTATACCACGGAGCCAAATGGGATCTGTGCCGGGTCAGAGGTCGCAGAGGCACAACTCGCTCTAGAGCCCCAGCGGCCAACCCATCCCAGGTGGCCACCAGGTCTCCAGGCGAGCTGAGAGCCAGAGACTCAGGAAATGGCCCAAGCTCCCTCTGGAACCGCTCCGGGTCCATTAGGCGCCTGGGGCGGAACCATCTAAGTGGCTCCGTCTCCCTGCGGTGGGGGGTGGCGGAACAGAAATCCAGCCTAAGGAGGGAATGATCTGTCCATGACAAGGGTGTAATGACTAAATCCCCACAATTACAGTCATTCAACCACTGCCCAGAGACAAAAATCAGGTCCAGCATGTGTCCTCCTATGTGAGTGGGAGCAGAAACTAACTGGGTCAGGTCCATGGCCGTCATGGAAGCCTTGATGAAGATGGTCCAAGGGACGGAGACGGCAGCCCCGATGACATCGCCGACGGTGGCTGTGCGACCCCGACGATGGCGGAGTCGATGGGGGTCTGGTCCGGGGTTGGCTCGCGGCATGAAGACGGTGGTCCTTGATCCAGCGGTGACGGTGGCTAAAAGACCAATTAGCTATTCTTCGGTGGATTTACGGGCTCTGGGGAGGGTCCCCAACTCCCTGAAGTGGCCCTCTGGTCTATCAACAGCCTACCTCAAGGATGGTTCCTGGGATCCGGAGAGGTGGCATGGCCATCAGAAAAGGAGTTATAGGGGGTTTTTTAAACTTTTTAAATTTTTATTTAGAGTTTTGTCAGGGTTGGGGAGGGTGACTAGGAGAGGGTTAGGGGATGGGAAGTTATTGGGGTTAGGGAAGATACCCGGACCGGGTTTGGGGGATAACCTGGGGGGGTTTGGAGTCAGCTAGGCTGGAGTGCATGTCTGGGAGGGCCCAGAGGGTCGTGAGTTGTGGGGGCGATCAGAATTTGGACAGCAGGGGGTGGGTTCCATTGGTACCATAAGTGGGAGGGGCAGATATGACGGGGGTAGAGGGCCATATCAGGTTAGGGGATCACGTACCCGCTGTCTCCAAGCGGTAGCGCGCTCCGACCCTCTCGACCCATCTGGCAGGCCTGGTTGTGCAGAGTCTCAGGCCCTGAGTACCCGGTTGATGTTGTGCAATGCCAGGTCCATTGTTAACAAGGCCCCCCTGATTTACGACCTTATTTAGGAGGAGAGCATGGACCTGGCTGGCATCACCGAAACCTGGTTGGGCCCAGAGGGTGGTGCTCCTCTGGTGGAGATGTGCCCACCAGGTTTCCAAGCATTCCATCGACCAAGGTCTCAGGGAAGGGGTGGTGGGGTGGCGACAATTATTAGAGAAGTTCTTTGTCCTAGGGAGACCACTGTTCCTCAGACGGCTGGTTGTGAGTCTCTCTTTGTGAAGTGGGGGCAGGGGGTTCAGATGGGCCTTTTGATAATGTACCTGGCTCCCTGCCACGTGTCATCGGCCCTGCCCGGGCTCCTCGAGGTGATAGCCAGGCTAGCGGTTGAGACCCCTAGGCTTTTAGTCATGGGTGATTTCAACCTGCCTTCGCTCGGGGAAACCTCTGGGGTGGCTCGGGAGTTCCTGGCTTCCATGACGGCCATGGATCTGACCCAATTAGTTTCTGGCCCCACTCACATGGAGGGACACACACTGGACCTGATTTTTGCCTCTGGTCAGTGGTTGAATGATCATTCTGGGGATCTAGTTATAAAGCGCTTGTCATGGTCCGATCATTCTCTTCTTAGACTTGACTTCTGTGCCACCACCCCCCATCGCAGGGAGGCGGAACCAAGGAGATGGTTCCGCCCCAGGCGCCTGATGGATCCTGAACGGTTCCAGATGGAGTTTGGGCCATTCCCTGAAACCCTGGCTCATAACTCGGCCACAGACTTGGTGGCCACCTGGGATAGGTTGGCTGCTGAGGCTCTGGACCAAGTTGTGCCTTTGCGACCTCTGACTCAGCACAGATCCCATTTGGCTCCGTGGTTCACGGAGGAGCTGAGGGGGATGAAGTGCCGGAAAAGACGTTTGGAGGGCATCTGGAGGACCAGTTGTGCCGAGTCTGACCGGACACAGGTGAGGTCCTATATTAGGACCTACCTAATGGCGATAGAGGCGGCGAAACATTCGCATTTCTCCGCCCTTATTGCATCGGCAGAAAATCGGCCTAGCACTCTGTTTAGAGTAACCCGCTCTCGGCTTGAGCCGAGAGCGCGGGAGGACCTCTTGCAGGGTAGGGCAGAAGAGTTTTCCCGATTTCTGCATGATAAAATCGCTCAGATTCGGGATGGGCTGGACTCCAGTTGGGTGTTCCCGGGGGAGGTGTCCAGGGCAAGTCTTGAGACGGTTATCTGGGAGGAGTTCGATCCTGTGACCGCCGAGGGTGTGGACAGATTACTGGGAGGCTGAATGCCACCACATGTTTATTGGACCTGTGCCCTTCCTGGTTGGTTTCTACCTCCAGGGAGGTGACACGAGGCTGGCTCCAGGGGATTGTCAACGCTTCGTTGACGGAGGAGGCTCTTCCTACCGCCCTGAAAACGGCGGTGGTGCGACCCCTCCTCAAGAAGCCTTTCCTGGATCCGGCTCTTTTAAATAACTTATCGTCCTGTCTCCAACCTTCCCTTTCTGGCGACGGTTGTTGAGAGTGTGGTGGCGCGTCAGCTCCCTCAATACCTGGAGGAAGCATTCTACTTAGATCCGTTCCAATCGGGCTTCAGGCCCGGGTACAGTACCGAAACAGCATTGGTCGCGTTCGTCATGGCCCATTGCCTGGAGGCTGTGCGGAACTGGATGGGTGGGAACAGGCTTCAACTCAACCCTTCCAAGACTGAGTGGCTGTGGTTTCCGGTGGCCCGATATAGTCAGCTGACTCCGTCGCTGGCTATTGGGGATGAGATCTTGACCCCCACAGAAAGGGCTCGCAATCTTGGTGTCCTCCTGGATGTATGGCTGTCTTTGGAAGATCACATCACGGCTGTCTCCAGGGGGGCTTTTTATCAGGTTCACTTGATACGCCAGATGCGGCCCTTTCTTGATCGGGATGCCTTACGCACGGTCACCCATGCCCTGTTCACCTCCCGCCTGGACTACTGTAATGCCCTCTACATGGGGCTCCCTGCGGGGAGCACCCGGAGGCTTCAACTAGCACAAAATGCGGCCGCGCGGGTGGTTATGGGGGCGTCGAGATACTCCCATGTGACGCCTCTCCTGCGCGAGCTGCATTGGTTGCCGGTGGCCTTCCGGGTTTGCTTTAAAGTATTGGTTTTGGCCTTTAAAGCGCTCCATGGCATCGGACCAGGATACTTACAAGACCGCATTCTGCCAGTAGTCTCCCACCGACCGGTGCACTCCCACAGAGAGGGTCTCCTTCGGGTCCCGACGGCAGCTATGTGCCGCCTGGTGACCCCGAGGAATAGGGCCTTCTCTGTGGGGGCACCTGCCCTTTGGGACGGGCTGCCCCCGGGGCTACGAACAACCACTGACCTGAGGGCGTTCAGACGTGACCTGAAAACCTGGCTCTTTGAGCAGGCCGGCCTGAGCTGACTTCAAATGGGATTTTAAATAAGGGGTTTTAGATTTGATTGGTTGGGGTATGAAAGTTTTAGCTTATTTTAATCGGGGGGTTTAAATTTTTAATTGGCAGCCCATAATTTAATTCTTTTTTAATTATATTTATATTTGTAATTTATTTATATTTTAGTTGGCTGTTCACCGCTCTGAGTCCTTTGGGAGAAGGGCGGTATATAAAATTATTTAATAAATAAATAAATAAGTACAATATACTTCGTAGCTACAGCTTTAACATTGATAGAATATGTTTGTGTAGATCTGCTTGTGGATATTGAAATATAAATATATATTGAAATATTAAATTGAAATGCTATTTAACCAATTTATTATTTTCATTGAATTCTTCAGCAAATTTTGCTTTTTAGGACTTAAGTTCAGCATTTAATTGGGAAGTAATTGAAGCTTATAGGTAAACATTATTAAAAAGAATTAGGGAATAAATCATATTGATGAAAAACATATTCAAATACTTGTTTATAAAAATATAATAGCTAATTGTATTGGTTTTTTGGTGTTTTTTTTTTTCAGAATATGGACATTTGAATTACCTGTCCAAACAAATGACAACATGGCAACCATCGTTGGCAAAATAGTTACTTTTCAAGATTGTTTTGTTCAAGATACTCCTTTTACTGTTGCCCAGCCTATATATATATTAGGCCCAAAAACAGGAATTTCTGTTACTCTTCCAGCTGGTAGTGAACCCATAATAGAATGGTGTGCCTGTTATCCAAGAACAGCTATCATAGTGACAGTTGATGGGATCTTCCACACCAGCAATGGATTTTTAAATGTAGTAGAACTAAAATTTCCTCCAAGCATCATACCGTCTACCATGATTCACAAAGTCAAAAATGTAGGAATTGTTTTTCCAAATGTCTACATTTTGATTGAAAATAGTCTCTATCTGGCAAGCATAGGCCAAGTTATCAACATTGGAGAGCTTTATGTTCCACATGTAGACTTTATCGGACTAAAATCCCCAACTTGGTGTTCTGGAACATATCCTTACTCTGTAAGTATTTATAAAATGTTGTTTTATATTTTATTATACACAAGTGCTTCATATAATATACAACTAATCTATGATATCAGATCAGGCGAAACATTTGACAGTTCATAGACTGCATGAATTACATGACATGATAGATTGTATCAAGATGACTAAATTGAAGTCTATATGACATAGTTATGGCAGGGTTGCTTTCTTTCTTAAGGATATACTTTCCTTTAAGGATCACATTGGCAGTTTGGGGATTTTTCTCAAGGTCTAAATCAGGGGTCTTCAAACTTACAGATTTAAGACTTGTGGACTTCAACTCCCAGAATTCCTCCTCCAGTCATGTTAGTTCAGGAATTCTGGGAGTTGAAGTCCATGTCTTAAACTTGCCAAATTTGAAGACCTTTGGTCTAAATACTAGTGGCTTAGTGTACTTTGTAATACACTAGGTCTCCGGTGGGTGGGGCATGTGTGTGTGTGTGTGTGTTTGAGAGAGAGAGAGAGTTATTTATTTTATTTTATTACACTTTTATACCGCCCCCTCTCCCAAAAAGGGGACTCGGGGCGGTGTACAGCCAAGATAAAACGACATAAATAGTAAAAAATTTAAAAGAGATTTAAAGAAATTAAACTAGTGGCTGGAATAATATTATAAAAGCAGAGTAAAAGAGGTAAAAAAGTTAAAAATTTCCAAATTTTAAAACCCTAGTAATTAATACTAGGCCAGACTGGCCTGTTGGAAAAGGTGGGTCTTTAATGCGCGCCGGAAGGTCTGCAGGTCAGTGATGGCCCGCATCTCCGGGGGTAACTCATTCCAGAGGGAGGGAGCCCCCGCAGAGAAGGCCCGCACCCTCGGGGCCACCAGCTGACATCGTCCGGCTGACGGCATCCCAAGGAGGCCCACCCTGTGGGAGCACACTGGCCGGCGGGAGGCCGATAGTGGCAGCAGGTGGTCCCATAAGTACCCGGGTCCCAAGCCGAGTTAGAGGGAGAGAGAGAGAGAGAACAGCCGCAAGCCTTGATATAACTCTCTCTTATTTTCTCTCTCATTCCCTCTCATTCATTCTCTCTCTCTCACTCTCTCTCTCATTCTCTCATTGTTTCTCTCATTCTTTTCCTCATTCATTCATTCCCTCTCTTTTTCTCTCTCATATTTTCTCTCTCATTCTCTCTCTCTCTCATTCTCTCTCTCATTCATTCTCTTCCTCACTCATTCTCTCTCATTCTCTCTCTCTCCCTCCCTGCTTTAGGCAGGCTAAGAAAGTCTGCCAAGCCCAGCATGCTGCAGACACCCCTCAGTCATCCCTTTGCTTGGCTTCCCTCCTCTGCAGTCTCCTTGGTGCTCGCTCACGTTCTCTCTCCCCAGTAGCTTGACTCAGGCAACAGTGCAGCTCACTTTGCCCTTTCCAAGCCCACTGTCATTAAAGTTGGGTGCCAGTGAGGGCTGACTTTTTGCCTAGCTTTGGCTGGCGGGGGATGGGGACTGCCGGGGACCTGGGGAGGAAGCCTGCATCAAAGTAGACAGGGAAAGTTGGCTGTGAGAGGAAGAGAAAGGAGAGTTTCCTGGGTCTCCTTGTCCCAGAAGCAGCAACCTCACACTCTCCCCTCTCTAGCCCCCTTCTTCGCATGAGATTGCCCAGCCGCGGGGACAGAGAGGGAGGAGGGGCAGCAGCGGCCATTAGCATTGAGGGGGCAGTGCCACACAGAAACAACAGCACGCAGGCATGCCACTCCCTCCTCCCTCTCCATCCCTGCTGCTGGACAATCTCGTGCGAAAAGGGGCTAGCAGAGAGGGGAGAGTGTGAGGCTGCTGCTTCTGGGACGAGCGGACCCGGGAAGCATCTGCGTCCGGCTCACCCAGCTTCTCTTCCTCTCACAGCCAGCTTTCCCAGTCTAGTTTTACTCAGGCTTCCTCCCCATGTCCCCGTCTGTTTCTCCCCACCCCCACCGTCAGTCGGACAAAGCTAGGCAAAAAGCCAGCCCTCACCAGCACCCAGCTTCATCAACAGCGGGCTTGGAAAGGGCAAAGTGAGCTGAGTCAAGCTACTGGGGAGGAAGAACATGAGCAAGCACCGAGGAGACCATGGAGGAGGGAAGTAAGACAAAGGGGCGAGCGAGGGTTGTCTGTAGAATGCCGGGCCTGGCAAACTTTCTAAGCCTGTCTAAAGCAGGGAGGGAGGGAGAAATATATCCAATCTATGTGTGTGTAGGGGGGAGAGAGATCCAATCCAATCTCGGAGAGTTATATCAGGGCTGGCGGCAATGGTCTCTCTTTCTCTCTCTCTCTCTCTCACACACACACAAACCCCTGGGGAGGAAGAACGTGAACGAGCCAGAGGTGCTTCCCTCCAGCCTTTGCCCAAAGCCCTGCGTCGCACCAGGAGGCTGAAGTTGGAATTTCTGCCCTCCTCCGACCCACGCATACCTTGGCAATGGGGTTGTTTCTCTCCACCCCCTTTTCCATCTGCTGGATCAGGGGGACAAACCTAGCTTTGCTGCCCATTGCAGCTAGGAATCTCAAAATCAAGAATGAATGTTTGTGTTCGTTCCAGGTGAACACAGCCAGCCCAGGTGCTAGATCGGCTCCTGAAAACTCTATCTCTCAAGGAGCCTGGCCAAACTTTTGTGCACCACTTGTTGAGGTGGATGGTGGGGTGGAGCTAATAGGTGACCAAGCTAAGTGCCTGAAGAAGCTAACAGCCGGCCGGCAGGGAGGCAGGGCATCTCAACACTGGCAGCTCTGCAGGAAAAGAAACTGATTTTTTTCGCCGAGCTGAGCCAATATAGGGTCGCATCCATGTCATAATGGGCTTCAGGAGGAGGACAGGATCCCGTCTCCCCCATTGTGGAAGCGTGCGAGTGAAAAAGTTCATTCAATCAATTCCAACTTCGTGAGATCTTTTTCTTTCGCAAGAAGTTGGAATTGATTGAGTGAAACACAATTGGAGCTGGGCTGGGGCAACCACACATGCCCACAGAGAGGGCTCTGCATGCCATGTCTGGCATGTGTGCCATAGGTTCGCCATCACAGCCCCATTCCATTTTAGACAAATGGCTTTCCAGTCTCTTTTTAAAAGCCTCTAGTGATTGGGCACTCACAACTTCTGAAGGGAAGCCGTTCCACTGATTGATTGTTCTTATTTCTCCTTATTTCTATTCTGACCCAGCCTTCACAAGTTCCACTCAATAGCCTACTCGTGAGGAAAAAAGCCTTTTTACTTAGAAAGGCAGGAATTCATGACATTCACTGACAAAGCTCCAGGTCACACATCCATAGGTGATTTACAAGCTGTAACATTCTCTTCTTGAGTTCCCCCCACCCCCCAGGGAGCCTCAATTAGCATTTCAATCCCAACACAAAGAGTCCTGACCAACCTGGTTAGTGGCAAGGAAATCCTGGCAAGGAATCTGCTGGAGGGAACTCTTCTGGAGCATGAATGGGTGTCTCCAAAAATCACCTCTCCCACACCTCTCCTCCTTATGTCCCGGCCAGGGAGGGGCTTGTTAACATTTCCTTTTCCTGGATGGATGGCCCTCAGTCCTGCATTGCTCTCCTCTCCACACTTCTCTACGCATATGTGCATCTGGGACAGGGGCCAGCTGTTCCTCCCACTCACTCAGCTAAGCCCCCCAAAACAGCTGTCTCTGCACATGAGCATGAGTAGATGGACCCTGTTCTGCATCTGGCTCTGAGAATTCCTGCTCCTCAGAGCCTTCCACTGGTCTGATGGTAACCCAGGCACCCCCTCTATCTCCTCTGACTCATCTGACTCAACTGCCATCTCCACTGGCAGTCAACAAACCACAACTTCTGGGTTGCTTCTCTTCTTGATTAGTTTCCATCCATTTTTCTTGTCTTGCCTTCAGGTGCTTTGGAAAATAGTTTGATACTCTCATCTTTGTGACAGCTCTTCAAATATTAGAGCACTGCTATCATATCTCCCCCTAGTATTTTTTTCACTAGACTAGACATACCCAATTCCTGCAACTATCCTTTATATCAGAGGTCTCCAAACTTGGCAACTTTTAAGACTTGTGGACTTCATCTCCCAGAATTCCTCAGTCAGCCATGCTAGCTGGGGAATTCTGGGAGTTGAAGTGCACAAGTCTCAAAGTTGCCAAGTCTGGAGATGCCTGCTTTATATGTTTTACCCTCCAGTCTCCTCATCATCGTTTTTGCTCTTCTTTGCACTCTTTATTACTGTCCTCTGTTTATATTTTTTTTGCCTTTTTTCAGATTTCAAACATGTTTTGAAATATATAAGGCTATCCCTAGGAACCATTGTTTGAAGTAGATTCCCTGCTTCAGATGCCCTCCCTTCCCTGCTCGACCTACTGACTCACTTAGCTGCCTGCTGTGGCAATAAAACCCACCCTTTTTAGCTATACTGTAAATAGTTCATTTTTGCAAAGTGAATTATTGGGCCAGGAAATGAATATGGAAGAAATGATGCTTATGTGACAAGCCAACAAATAAACTAGGTAGAAGGACAGGCAGGTGCAAATTACCTAGCTCTACAATCTTTAAGTGTGAACTTCAAATACTATAAGTAAAGATTTGGAGAAGACTGCCGGTAGATGCATTTAAGCAACAGAGAAACTTCTGTGTTTTGAACATGTCTCTCTGCAGGGTATAATATTGATATTCTTATTATATCTTCTTTTGATCTTTATATGGTATCTAATTGGCATTTTCAATTAAGTATGTTGAGATACAGTATAATTATGTGACTATATAGTAACAGTACTATAGTGCAGCGATTGCCAAACTTTCTGGCACCAGGGAACAGTTTTGTGGATCAGGGAGGGTTTTTTTTACGTGCAACCTAGATCAGGGATCGCCAAACTTTTGGACCTCAGGAACCACCAAACTCATAATTTTATATCCCAGGGACCACTAACCAGTTCTATGGGCATGGCCTAATTTGTGGGTGGGGCTTGGTGGTCATGTGACTGGCTGGGCATAGCTTGTATGTAAATATTATAAATATTTATATAAATATTGAATTTTTTATAAAAAAAAGCAACTTTTACCCAAAATCAGGTAAAGCAGGCAGGCAGATTGAGTTGTTCACAGAATCATTCAGTGATCATCTATCTGCCATCAGCTAGCTTAGTCTGTCATATAAAATTTGCTTGCCGTGAGTCTGGACTGAATAATAGAACCTTCAGTCCTAAGGGAGGTTCAGCTGTGCTTAAAAGCAGAGCCAAAGATCTAAAGACTAGCTAGAAAGCAAGAAATCTAACCATTTCCTGCTTCCTAGCTAATCTAAATCTCCCAGCACAGCAGAACAACTGATGGTTGGAAAAATAGCAATTTAGCAGGCAAGTTTGCTGGGTAAGGAGTGAGTGGGCGGGAAGGGTTCCCGCGGGCCATGTGGATGGCGTAGCCTTGTGTTTCTGCACAGCCTGGATTAATTGCTTTGGGGGTTGGGGTGCTCTGGGGGTGAGATTTTTCTGTGGCCCACCAAAATTTTCTTGCAGCCCACCAGTGGGCCGCGGCCCACCTGTAGGCAATTGCTGACCTAGATTTTGTGCATGTGCAGATGAAGCTTTACTCATCCATCGCTTGCGCAGCCTGGACCCTAACAGGCCATGGACAGGTATTGGTCAGTGACCTGGGGATTGTGGAACCCTGCTACAGTGGTGTGTTAGACCAGGACTGAGAGACTCGGGTTCAAATGTCCACCAGATCAAATAATTCATTGGTTGATTTTGGGTCAGTTATTTTATTTTAGTCCACCTTTACCTCATAGACTTGTTGTTTGTATAAGATTAGATGATTCCATGTTTGCTATTTTTAGCAGAAAGATGGGAAATAGGTACAACTAAATATATATGGCTGCTAAATAGTAGTCTGGCTGTGTCATTTTGGGAGCAACTATATGTAATTTATTTTTGTCGTCAGATATAGCAGCAACATCTAGAAACTGATGCTTTAGCAGAGGGTGGGGAACCTGTAACTTTGTGTGTGTGATGAATAGGTTTGTGTGAAACAGCTTTGTTTTGCCTCAGTGAAATCTTTCATATTGTGAAGGCATCATATGAGTTCATTCTCTATGGAAAGGAATTAGAAGCTGCAACAAGACATCATCTCAACAGACCATAGAATGTTAAGGATTTATCTCAGCTGTTGGATTAATGTGCTATTCATGTTAAACATATTTCTCATATGCATCTTCACATGCATAGGCAGTAAAAAAAGTATCTGATTTATATAATCTCTGTAGCAATGGCGTATCCAGACAATTAACATATGAGATCTACTTTAAATAAGCAGAAAAATCCCAAGTACAATATGTATTCAGAAATTTAAAAGAGAGGCATTTAGAGAAAAAAATACAAGGAATTCAGATATTTAAGTCTCAAGAATGTTACCTATCAGATGGCCAGCCAGAAAATCCAAATAACAGAATAATTTCACCATTAGGAAATTTCTTCTTAGTTTTGGTTGTTTCTCTTCTTAATTAGTTTCCATCCATTGTTTCTTGTCCTGCCTTCTGGTGCTTTGGAGAATAGGTTAGCTCCCTCTTTGTGGCAGCTCCTCAAATATTGGAACGCTGTTATCATGTCTCCCCAAGGTTTTCTTTTCACTAGACTAGACATAGCCAATTACTGCAACTGTTCTTCATATGTTTTAGCCTCCAACTCCCTATCACTTTTGTTGCTTTTCTCTGCAATCTTTCCAGAATCTCATCATCTTTTTTATATTGAGGCGACCAAAACTAGATGCAATATTCCGTGGTCTTACCAAGGCATTATAAAGCTGTACTAATAGTTCATGTGATATCAATTCTATCCCTCTCTTACTGCAGCTTACATTGATTTTTTTGACAGCTGCAGTGCACTGCTGGCTCATATGTAAGTGATTGTCAACTGACTGGTGATATGATTGACAGTCATATTCTCAACTGACAATATTGCTTCACTGCTGAATTCCAGGCACCTCTCCACTCTTTGAACAATCCAAACTTCTTTGCACCTTCACCCCCCCCCCCAATTGCATCACAGCTTGTCAGGTGATTTGTCAGTTGTGACAAATGAGTAAATGAGATTAGGCTGAATGTGCAGTATTCCTACATTTATTACATCATAATCAGTGGTGGAATTCAAAAATTTTTACTACCAGTTCTGTGGGCGTGGTTTGGTGGGAGTGGCAGGTGAAGGATACTGGAAAATCTCCAGTCAGAGGTGGTATTTGCCAGTTCTCCGAATTACTCAAAATTTCTGCTACCGGTTCTCCAGAACTGGTCAGAACCTGCTGAATACCAGCTCTGATCATAATGTACTAAATTGGAACAAATGTACAAGATATTGAACAGATTTCTCTGGCAAGGGCAACCTGTGAGATTTTCATTATGCAAGTTATAATGACTGATCAGGAATGGTAGATTTGGTTTTCTCCTTTTTTAGGCACTTATCCTAGCTTTGATCAATGGCTAGAATACAATAAGACATTTCAGTATTTAGTCCTTCTTGAGAATTATTATTATTTAGTGTATGACTTAAGAATTACTTTTAGTCCCTAGTGAAAGTGCTTACTGTAGGTATACTGCCCAGAGTGTAATAGCATAATTTGGGTGGTCTGATAAGTACTGTGAATAATAGTAAGATAATATATTGAAATCTTGAAAAGTATTGAGATTGTGTGTGCCAAGGAATCTGTTTTAGTATTTAAAGCACAAAATATATACAGTTTACTATAGATGGGCATGGTTTCTCCATGAGAGGTGGGATTCAAATTTACTAATATTAAAAGTTATTAACTGAAGCTATTGAAAATTAGTTAAAAATAAATCATATTTGTAAAAATAATGTTCTACTAAAATCTCAGTTTGATTAACTTCTGAATATGGGCAGCTTGTGAATGTACTGGTACCAGAATTTTTTAAAAAGCAGAATTACAATTATGCTAATATAAAATAGTTTTTCTTCTCATGGTCTATTTGGTTCATGTTTGTGATTCTCATTTTTTGTTAATGCTATTACACATGGATTTCTTTTTATTAATCTTTTCTCGTTGCTTGTTGTACCTGTTCTAGTATGAAATGATTAATCTATTTAGCAACACAGAGGCGCACATTGAAGATAAAAGAGAACAAGATACATAGGTACATGGAACCAAAATGTAGATATATAGAACAAAAAACTAAACAAACATCTGTTATAATTAAGATAATGTGACTACATTTTCTCAATTAGGGAAATACCTTTTCTTATTAGAATAGCAATACATTGTCATGAATGTTTGAGTTAGGTGAGGTTGAATTCTATACTCTTATCAGTTCCAAATATCAGTATACTATATCATGTTTGTCAAATTACAAATATGTTATGGCTGCTAGTAGTATAGCAATTATATGTAATCACAAACTATTTTTCTCTGGTTTTGACTGTCCTTTTATAAGTTGTAAATATATTAAGTCATGATACTAACTGTTAATTTTAATGAATATTTTATAGACATTGAATTGTTATTTTCTTGGTATTGTTATTTTGTAGAGTTTGGAACATTATTTTCATAATTTTGTTTTCCTTCAGGAGGGAGAATTAAGTGCAATAATTTTATGGTCACAAGATGAAATTTTTTTTGGATATCCTGACAGTACATTTCATTCATTGATAACTGCAAGACTATTAAGAGAAAAACTAAAACTACCAAGAACTGTTAATCTATTAATAGTAAAAGCTACCTTTGACTCACTAAGTGCTTCTATTGCAATACTGCTAGAATGCACTGGCTGTATGAGCAAAAAGATATTATACCTGGCTACCTATAAAGAAGACACAGCTGAATGGCAGTTGAGAGACTTTACCCTAGATTTACCCACTGTTGGTGACATAAATATGGAAGTCATAGTTTCAGCTTTAACATCCATGGTGTTGTGGGATGATGACACAGTTTTCTATACTTACAAACGGCATACACAGTATGGTTATTTTCAGGAGGCTGTTACAAAAAGCAAATTTTCAGCAGTATCTAAAGGATCTACAATTCATCAAATTATTATTGGTTAAGTATTCTATGTTTTAATTGAAATATAAAATGGAACTGATTACCCTTCAAACAGCAGAGTCTCAAACTTTGTAGAGATGTAATGATTAATAACAAAATTTTAAATTGTGTAAAAAGTGAAGTGCAGTTGTCACAAGAGATTGTTTAAAGTACTTATTAAGAGAGTGGAGTGGCCCTAATGAGAAGGTAATTGTGAGTGGCTGGGGGCTGCTGCAGCTGTATGGTGAATAGGTGGTCCAAGAGGTGGTCCATTGGTTGGCATGTTCCTGGAAGAGTTAAGAGAACTGGACTGAAATCTGGCTGGGTGACAAAGAATAATAATCCTCTTTTTGGCTTCCAGTATTCCAGATGTTTCAGCAACTGTGATAGAAAAGAAGGAGAGTGGGATGATCTTTTATGAGACTTTAATCTAGAATTTGCTGGGGATGCTAAATCTGGTCTTTCAATTAGCAGAGTAAAGTGATGTAATTTAGGTAGAATAATAAAATGAGACAAGATAAAAGGGAGAAATTTATTCTGGAATGGTATCAGACTTTTGTCAGAGTAGAGGAACACTATGGGTTTCAGACAGCAAATTTTTTGTGACTATCTGACATTCAAGTGAGAATTATATTCTGATAGTACCAATATTACCTAATAAAATAATTATCTTTATATTAAAAATAAATATGTAGATGACCCAATTTTCAGCTGAGAAAGTTATTGTGTAAAGTGGCCAGTGGGACTTTTGTCAACTTAGTATGCCTTTAAGACTTATGACAACCAAAAGAATTAAATATGTCACCATGTTTTTTTAAAGAAAGTAGGATCTGAAATAAAGTAAAAATAATGAGATTTATTTGGAATAAAAGTTGTAAATAGACTAAAAGACATTATGTTTACCAAAATCATGAATGTTTACTGAACAGTATGATCCTATATATTTAGTAATGCTTATTCTACTTTGAATATATTTGAAATTACAGTATCAAGACATTAATATTTTATATGAAATAATTTTATTTCTCTAGAAATGTACTTAATATGGTAATATAGTATTCTTTTTCTTTTCCAGATTACATTGGAAATGCCATAATAAAGCTGAAAAATAATGCTCTGTTTTTCTTCAAATTTGAAGTGGAAGATATTGTAAAGCTTACTGCTTGGGAAAATAGTCTTAAAAAGTTTATATTTTTTTTAAATCCTTCTGGAGATTTTTATTTGCTGACAGTCAATGGCACAAATATAACCCGCCAGGTATATCCGGTGAAATTAGAAGTGCTTAGTGCTGCATCAAAATTGAATGACGTTTGCCCATATATATCATTTGAAAACAATTTGGATCTCAGTATTCATTATGTAGACATGGGAGACAAAGTGACATTTTGGGGTCAGATAGTATTTTTAGAAAATAAGGGTTTATCAGTAGATATTGAAATTTACAGGCCAGAACTGTTGAAGACTAAAGAAGTTATCAATTATGAAATAGCTCGTGGAATCTGCACTAAAAATAAGGTCAGTGCTTTTTATACACAGTATCATTATTTTCTACTTTTTGTTACTGTTCTTATTGTATATGAACCAGATTGAAGAATGGAGCCTATGTGTTTCCTAGATCTTTTTCTGAAATTCCTATCTTCCATTTAAACTTAATCTTTTATATTTATTAGAAAATTTTGTGCAGATCACAATATGCAATCAGAAATATAGTAAACCAGAAAGAAAGCCAGACATTTGAATTTAGAAAAAATATAAACAAATTAAGAAACATCATAAAGGTCATTTATTAAACAGCGTATAATAATATGGTATGTAACATCACAGAAATACTAAATCCCATATACTTTTTTCATAAAATATTTTCCATCCATATCTAAACATACTTCAACACGAAAGTCTGTGGTCAATAGTCCACAGATTAAAACAATAAAATATTTTAAGAGTATTTGTGGATCACTCTATAAGGCCAATAATGTACTTTAAAAAATTAAAAATTCAACTGAGCCTTTGAAACCTGTACTTAGTGATGCATTCAGACAATTACATGAGGCCACTTGCACACTTGCACAAGAATCTTTCCTAACCTTTTCAAGATCAACCAAGATCGGAAAGGTCTGTTCTGCTATGGCTTGCCTCAAAATGAAATATTTATTTTTAAAATAATATTCAAATAAGATACAATTTTATATCTGTTGGAGAAGACATACTAAGTTGAAGCACATATAAATAATGTATTTGATGTAGCTCATGTAACTTTTTTTTCTATATTTCATTTATTAATCAAGTTATATATTTTGCTTGCCTTAAACCAACAAGAATCCAAAGAATCATTTTGGATGGGTGGAATATAAATTAAATAACTAATAACTAAGTAAATAAACAATCTCGGATCTTGAAGGCTTCGCCGATGATGGCGACGGTGTCGGTGGGAGCAGCGGGGTCGGCCCGGTCTGGTATCATCTGGTCCAGCTGTGGGAGTGTCGAAGACATCGTTAATTGGACCATCAGGTCCTCAACCTTGTACCCGCCAAGGTTGGCGATGGCGGAGGTGGAGGCCACGACCGGTTGCCCAGGACATCGGGATACTTGGTGGGCCTTTGCCTGCCCAGCCCCAAAGACATTAACAACACTAAGGACACGACTGTTTGGACACGGGCGTGCAGCCAGTACTCAGCGGCTGATTTGTGGGCACTCAGAAAAGTCCCCCTTCAAGGTGGCCCCCCGCTCTTCCCAGGGCGTATCTTGACGATGGGTTTTGGAACCCGGAGAGATGGCACAGTTGTGGGAAGCATGTGCGATTACATTCTTTTATCTCTAAATTTTTATTGGGGTTAGGGAGGGGGGCCAGGCTGGGTTTGGGGAAACCCACCTGGGAAAAAGGCCAGACCGGGGTATGTACACGACCGGGAGGTCTTGGGACCGGGGATGGTCGAATCGAGGATGGGGGTTTTTTCTAGGGAAGGGGAGGAAAGGGCCATCTCTATGATCGGTGGGAGAGGCAGGTATGGTGTTGACAGGGGGTCTTATCAAGTTATGGGAGCCTGCCCACGCTGTTTACAAGCGGTGGTGTGCTCCCGCCCCCAGGTCATGTCTCGCTCCCTGAGTTGTTTGAATGATCGGGCCACGGGCCTCCGGCTGATGTTATGCAACGCCAGGTCCGTAGTGAATAAAGCCCTCCTTGTTTACGATCTTGTCACAGAGGGGTGTGTGGACCTGGCTGGCATTACCAAGACCTGGCTGGGACAGGAGGGGGGTGTCCCTCTGGTGGAGATGTGCCCAGCCAGGTTTCAGGTTTTTCATCAGCCGAGGGCCCAGGGGAGGGGTGGGGGGGTTGCAGTAATTATTTGGGAGGATCTGGGACCTAGGGAATCCACTTTTCCTCAGATGACCGGATGTGAGTCCCTTTTTGTAAAGTGTGGTTCCGGGGTTCAGATGGGCCTATTGATCACATACCTGGCTCCATGCTATGTGACATCGGCTCTGCCTGAGCTCCTCGAGGTCATAGCCGGCCTGGTGGTTGAGACCCCCAGGCTGATGGTCATGGGGGATTTCAACCTGCCTTCGGCTGGTGGGGCCTCGGGGATTGCTCAGGAGTTCTTGGCTTCCATGACAGCCTTGGGCCTGACCCAATTAATTAGGGAAACCACTCACATTGGGGGTCACATCCTGGATCTGGTTTTTGTCTCTGGACAGTGGCAGGATGATCTTGGTGTTGAGGACGTTTTTGTTGAGCCCTTGTCATGGTCAGATCATTTGCTCCTTAGGCTGGAGTTCCAGGCCACTCCTCCCCATCGCAGGGAGGTGGACCAAATATATTGGTACCGCCCCAGGCGCCTGATGGATCCAGATAGGTTCCTGATGGAGCTTGGGCCATGTCCTGACATTCGAACACACGACTCGGTTGAGGACCTGGTTGCCACCTGGGACAGGGTGGCAGCTGGGGCCCTGGACCGGGTCGTGCCCTTGCGGCCTCTGACCTGGCGCCTCTCTCACTCGGCCCCTTGGTTTTCCGGGGAGCTGAGGGAGATGAAGCACTGGAAAAGACGCCTGGAGAGTATTTGGAGGACTATTCGCTCTGGACCCGACTGAACACTATTATGGTCTTATATTAAGACCTATTTAGTGGCGATAAGGGTGGCAAAGCGTTCTTACTTTTCCACCCTTATTGCGTCTGCAGGAAACCTCCCGGCCGCCCTGTTTAGAGTGACCCGCTCCCTCCTGGAAGGGGGAGCGCGGGAGAACCCCTTGCAGGGACGGGCTGAGGACTTTTCAAATTTCCTGGTGGATAAAATTGCTCGGATCCGGGATGGGTTGGACTCTGAATGGGCAACTCTGGGTGGGGGGTCGGGGGTGGAATTTGAGACAGTCATTTGGGAGGAGTTTGATTCTGTGATCCCCGAAGACGTGGACAGGTTGCTGTGGGGGCTGAATGCTACCACATGTTTATTGGACCCGTGTCCGTCCTGGCTGATGTTGACCACCTGGGAGGTGACACAAGGTTGGTTTCAGGGTATTATTAACACTTCCTTGAGTGAGGGATATCTGCCCGCCACCTTGAAAGAGGCGGTGGTGAGACCCTTCCTCAAGAAACCGTCCCTGGACCCAACTTTGTTATCTAATTATCGTCCTGTCTCCAACCTTCGTTTTGTGGCGAAGGTTGTTGAGAGTGTGGTGACACGACAGCTTCCCCAGCACCTGGATGAAGCTGTCTATTTGGATCCATGCCAATCGGGCTTCAGGCCCGGACACAGCACGGAGATGGCATTGGTCGCATTGGTGGATGATCTCTCGAGGGCCCGTGACAGAGGTTATTCCTCTGTCCTCGTCCTATTAGATCTCTTGGCGGCTTTCGATACTGTCGACCACAGTATCTTATTGCAGCGGCTGGGGGGGTTGGGAGTGGGAGGCACTGTTATGCGGTGGTTCTCCTCCTTCCTCTCTGACCGTTCACAATTCGTGTTGGTAGGGGGGCAGAGGTCAGCCCCGAGGCCCCTGGTTTGCGGGGTGCCTCAGGGGTCGGTGCTCTCGCCCCTTCTGTTCAACATTTATATGAAGCCGCTGGGTGAGATCATCCGTGGCTTTGGGGTAGAGTTCCATCAGTACGCTGATGACACTCAGCTGTACATTTCTACCCCGGGCCACCCCGATGAAGCCGTCGAAGTGATGACCCGGTGCCTGGAGGCCGTGCGGTGTTGGATGGGGCGGAACAGGCTTCAGCTCAACCCATCTAACACTGAGTGGCTGTGCTTCCCGGCACCCCGGTACAGCCAGCTGGTTCCATCGCTGGCTGTGGGGGGGAAACTCTTGCCCCCACAGAGAGGGCCTGCAATCTGGGTGTCCTCCTGGATGTGCGGCTGTCATTGGAAGCCATCACCAGGGGGGCTTTTGGCCAGATCCATAGGATCTACCAGTTGCGGCCCTTTCTGGATCAGGATGCGCTTCGCACGGTCACCTCTGCCCTGGTGACCTCCCGCCTAGACTATGCCAATGCTCTCTACATGGGGCTGCCTTTGAGAGCATCCAGAGACTCCAGCTGGTGCAGAATGCGGCCGCGCGGGTGGTGTTGGGGGCTCCTCAGGGCCCCCATGTTACGCCGCTTCTGCACGAGCTGCATTGGCTCCTGGTGGCCCTCCAGGTGCGCTTCAAGGTCTTAGTTATCATCTTTAAAGCGCTCCATGGCTCGGGACCAGGATATTTGCGATACCGCCTCCTGCCATTATCGGCCGCCCGCCGACCGATAAGCTCCCATAGAGTCGGCCTTCTCGGGGTGCCGCCGGCTAGACGGCTGGCAACCCCGAGGATGTGGGCCTTCTCATTGGGGGCACCCCCTCTTTGGAACGAAT
Source organism: Bungarus multicinctus (assembly GCA_023653725.1). NCBI lineage: Eukaryota > Metazoa > Chordata > Lepidosauria > Squamata > Elapidae > Bungarus > Bungarus multicinctus. Next base: position 66,235,310 of record CM042836.1, on the reverse strand, counting down.
TACCCCCGGAGATGAGGACCATCCCTGATCTCATGACCTTCCACCATACGTTGAAAACTTATTTATTTCAGCAAGCCGGTCTGGCCTAGGGGTTTTTAAATTTTTAATCTGGTTTTAATCTTTCTTAATCCCCTTATTTTAATCTTTGTAAGAGCCAATATATTTAATTCTTTTAATTTTTAAATATTGTATATGTGTTTTATATGTGCATTTTATTCTGGCTGTTCACCGCCCCGAGTCCCTTTGGGAGAGGGGGCGGTATATAAATTTAAATAAATAAACAAAATAAAGTTTTCACATATGCTTTATGTAATTTTCTCATAATATGCATGTCGGGGTTCCAGCGATTGCCCTAATTAAATCATGAGCCTTGAGTCAAGCTTCAAAAGAATCCAAAAGATTTATTAGGAGCAACATGTCGGCATTATTCCAGTTGAAGCCAACTCTGACACATGTGATTTACGGTCACCTGTGACCCTATTTCCTCCCTTCCCCCTGGGTGTGTCATCAATCAGATTCTCCAACAGAGCACGGGTTAGGCGTCATCAATCACGTTCTCCAATGAAGGATCAGGCATCTAGTGCAACCTGAATCTAAAGTCCCCTGAGTCCCTATTTTGGGGCTGTGAGCCATATTGGAAAGATGAAAAGGGGGATCGGTCCACTCACCATTGGGTTGTTTTCACCCTCGTCCTCGCTGTCATAGGAATCCAGCAACTGATCATCATTGCCTGGGTTCCCCCCCTCGGACCTCTATAGCCTGAAGGACCTTCTGGGACATGTTGGTGGCATGTCTGGGGCCTCGTTCCGGTCTTGCCCTGGGCAATTGCTCTGGCCTTGGTTTCAGGGCAGGGGTTGCGCACACCGCTGCCATGTGGCCCATTCCCCCACATCTATAGCATTTAATTGGGCTTAATGGGAGGGCTGGGTTTTGGGTCGGTTGTGGTGCTGTGGTTCCCCATTGGCTGGGTGGTTTCTGGTTTGGCTGACCTATCTGTTTGGTGTCTAGTGGCTTTCTCATGTTTTGGGTGCGTAATCCCCTGTCGACTTTTATGGCCACTCAGAACCACTCAGAGAGTCAGTTGGGGATGTCTCAATAGGCGGTTATTTGGGCAATTTGCTTGTCCAGGCTTGTTCTGAAAAAATGAATGAACATCCCAGGCAAAAGGGGTAGCTTCCCACTGATGCTCTTGAATTCACGGATGTGTTCCTTGATGTTTAGGTTGCTGAGCTCATCTTTCATATATGGGTCATCCTCTGCCTCCTCAAATCTGGCCTCTAGCAATCGTAGGAAATCATCTACATTCTGCAGTTGGGGGGGGGCTTCTCTTGTGGAGGATTGCTAGCCATCCTCTTGCTTCTCCCTCTAGCCCCTCACCATGGCATTGGGGAATAGGTAGAGATGTCCAGAGCGTTCTAGGTGCTGAGTCAAGGAATAGAGCTAGCTGGTCTGGATCCCCATCAAATTTCCCCCTGAACCGGGGCAGTTCATTAAGCACTGTTCCTCCCTTCTCCTGTCACCCTTGATAAGCCTGCACTCGAGGTGGCTGGCCTTCCTCCCCAGCTCTAATTTGCAGAGAGGGAGGAAGCTGCCTGCTGCGTGGGGGAGGCACTGGCTGCAGCTTTGGACTCCTTTTTCTTCTGGTGGGTGGAGAAGAGGGGCTGTGGTCTTGCCTGCTTCTCCTCACTTCAAAGGGCTCTGTAAAAATTCCCCTCTGTTTTGGGCGGCATGATGGGCCATCATCCCAAATGATGGCCTAGTCAAATTTCTCCCTCAACTGCTCTATGGATTTCCCCAGAGGTTCCGTTGGGGCTTTGGGAGCCTGGCCTGTGCCCAGTCCCACATCCAATCCACTCTTCCCAGCTCACTCAGGGGCCTTTCCCCCTTTTGGACCTGTAGGTGGGGAAATTCAATTTCAGCTGCTTTAGGGATTTTCTTCCACCAATACTCATCCATTTTTCTTTTGGTCAATGGAGCAGGTTTCTCTGCTTTGGAATTCAAAGGGGGGTTGCACTCTGGCTGTAATTATGCTGTCAGCTTCTGTTTGCTTCTGGCTGGAGACCAGGTCTGCTTCCCCCTTGGTTGCCTAGATCAGCTCTCTTCTGATAACCCGTCCTCTGCCATGGTTGCCTGAGTTTCTTACCACACACCCCAGATGTCAGGGAGCAATTGGAGAGGCTATGATCCAGGAACTGTTGCAATGTTGATTAATTAGGAGAGTTGGCTTGCTGTCTGGGTTCTGGCGATTGCCCTAATTAAATCATGAACCTCGAGCCAAGCTTCAAAAGAATCCAAAAGATTTGTTAGGAGCAACATGTCGGCATTATCCCAGTTGAAGCCAACTCTGACACACGTGATGTACAGTTACCTGTGACCCTGTTTCTTCTCTCCCCCCCGGGTGTGTCATCAATCGGATTCTCAAATAGAGCACATTCACGGGCTGGGCATCATCAGTCACATTCTCCAATGAAGGATTTTCATGGGCAGAAGATCCGGTAGCCTAGCTACAATCTTTGTAAGATATGTGTGGAATGTATTTCTGCCCCCCCCTCCCCCGCTTATGGCAACTCGAAAATAGGCATAGAAATTCTTTCCGAGTTGACAATGTGTTTATTAGAAAATTCAGAGGAAGTTCACTGATGCATTTATTTATTATTTCTTACAGACTGTAACATTTTATCATGAAAGGGATTATTCCGAACTGCCTGATTATCGAACCCAGGTGTAAGTTAAAATTTATTAGTATAAAAACAATAATTCAGAATCAATACACTTATTTGCATTCAACAATGTCAATGTATTTTTAAACATATTCCAGTATTTTAGTGTTATATTCTAGGCTCATAGGATCCAGGCCAGGGTTTAGCTTACTCTTTTTGATTATAGAACAAGTACCAGGTAGTCCTCAAGTTATGAATGTAATGGAGCCTGCCAATTACATTTGTAAACTGAGAATTTCATAAGAGTGAATCACGTTATTTGACCACGATCACTCCCTCCTTTCTCCCTCCTTTCTCCCTCCTTTCACTAATTGAATGCACAGATTGTTAACTGCACATGAGATATCTCAGGGTGGGCCTAGTGATGGGACAGGCCATCTGCTTCAGACCACCTGGTGACAACAGAGGGAGAGCAGGTTGCGTGCTGAGCTCAGCTCAGCTTCTCTGACTCACTGAGGCTGCCTGCCACTTTTGGAGTGTTGGGCAGCCTTGGTTGAGTCTCCTCCAAAGCCTTCCAAGCTCGGCATGGAAAAGCGTTTACACACTGAAGTGAAGTTTTGGGGCAGTGAACTTAAGCCTCTCATTGGCATGCAAACACTTTCCCACTGTATTTCGATTCCAACTGCCCCAGGATCGCTCAAACACATTTTGCCTGGATGAAGATTAGAAACTTCTGAGGTCCATGGTCTCACACGAATTCAGACACCCATCCATTTTTGCAGAGAATGGATGTATGAAATCCCACCCATGAGATCAGGGCATCCAAAATGTTCCAGTCTCTGGGGGAAAAGTGTTTTCACACCAGTAAGAGACTTGAAGTGATGCAAGTTCGCTGCCCAAAAGCCTCACTTTGGCACGCAAATGCTTTTCCTGGCTGAGGAGACAGCTTGCTAGATCTTCAAAAGGTAAGTGAGTCTCCACAGTCCTGCTTGTGGGGACTCAGCAGGGGGATGGGGGAAGGGAATAGGCAGGACAAACGTTGCAGCGCCTCTGTGGTCATTCTTAAGGGTGAATGACTGCCTTAGTGCTGCAACATTTATAATTTCGGGACTGGGTCGTAAGCATTTGGGGGATACTACGTTGCAACTTCAAATTGTCACTAAGTGAACTGTCATAACTCAGGAAATACCTGTATATTGGGATTCCAAAAGGAGGAACACAAAAAAGTGAGAAAGTTAAAAGTTTACAGGCAGCTTGTGGAGAATTCCATTAATGATTTAATAAACATGATGGGCTTTTGATCATTGTTGATGCTGAAATACTTTGTAAGTCAGGGGTATGCAACCTTAAACATTCAGAGAGCCATTTGGACCCATTTCCCACAGAAAAAAAACCACCTGGAGCCACAAAACCTGGGTGGGCGTGGCCAACTCGATGTCACTCACTCCCACCCAGTCACATGATCCCTAGTCATGCCTATCCAGCCACAAAACCCTTCTCTCTCTATGTATCTCTCTCCCTTTCTTCCCTCTCTCTGTACCTCTCTCTGTCTCTCCCCTCTCCCTATCCCCCACCCGCTCTCTCCTCCTCCTTTCTGTCTCTCCCCCTCTCTATATATCTCTCTGTGTCTCTCTCCTCTCCCTATCTCTCACCCTCTCTCCTCCTCCTCCTCTCGGTATCTCTCTTTCCCCTCTCTGTATCTCTCTCTGTATCTCTCCCTCTCCCTCTCTTCCCGTCTCTACCCACTCTCTGTATCTCTCTCCCCCTCTTTCCTTTCTCCCCCTCTGTGTGTGTGTGTGTGTGTCTCTCTCTCTCCCCACTCCCTGTCTTCCCCTCTCCCCCTTGCTCTGTATCTTTCTCTATATCTCTCTCTATCTCTCTCTTTGTATCTCCCCCTCTCTCTGTATCTGTGTGTGTGTCTCTCTTCCCCTCTCTCTCCCCCATCTCTCTGTATCTATGTGTCTCCCTCTGTATCTTTCTCTGTAACTCTCTCTCTCCCCCTCTCCCTATCTTCCCCTCTCCCCCTCTCTCTGTATCTCCCTCTCTTCCCCTCTCTCCCCCTCTCTCTGTATCTCTCTCTCTGTATCTCTCTGTATCTCCCCCTATCTTTCCCCCCTCTCCCCCTCACTCTGTATCTCTGTGTGTGTCTCTTTATATCTCTCTCCTCCCTTCCCCTCTCTGTATCTCTCTGGGTGTGTATGTGTGTCTCTCTCCCCCCCCCTCTCCATCTCTGTGTGTGTGTGTGTGTATGTATATGCACAAAGCTGAAAACACCAGCCTGAAGACGGCGAGTGAGATCTCGTCGAAACGTTGCCTAGATAGTCTCAATTTTACACCTGCATACCTGTACCTGTGAAAATCTTTGAAAACATATATGTGTGTATGTATGTATGTATATATATGTGTGTGTGTGTGTGTTAGGTTTTTGAGCTGATAAATAATTAAACAAGGGAGACTAGGATAGATCTATTTCAAGCTATTTAGCTCTCGTCAGCTAGCCATATCCTTACTGGGATTCAAACCAGGGAAGTATTATATGTGAGGCAGTTGTAATTGCCATTAGACCACTGGTTCTCCTCCGGATCAGCTGAGACAGGGGAATGAGTATATACTTGTGTTACAACACCCTGGTAAGCCACAATTAAGGGAAGAAGCATACTGCTGTCCTTTTCTGTCTTTCGGCTCATCACCAGAGACCATCCAGACAGAAAGCTATTTGTTTCATTGTCTTTTGTTTATATGTGTGTTAGGTTTTTGAGCTGATAAATAATTAAACAAGGAAGACTAGGATAGATCTATTTCGAACTATTTAGGTCTCGTCAGCTAGCCATACCCTGGGATTCGAACCAGGGGAGTATTATATGTGAGGCAGTTGTAATTGCCATTAGACTATATGTGTGTGTGTGTGTGTGTGTGTGTGTGTGTGTGTGTGTGTGTGTGTATGCAGGTCTTGGCGTGTTCGGGTCTTTTCCCATGTAAGATTGAGACTATCTTGGCAATGTTTTGATGAGATCTCACTCGCCATCTTCAGGCTGGTGTTTTCGGCTTTGTGTAAGCAAAGCGTGATCTGAGCTGCTGTCTCTCTCTATATACTAGTGGGGAGGTTGGCTGTGTTGTCATTTCTTGATTGGTTGATGGAGTTGATGTTTGCAGATTGGCTGGCTTTTTCTTAAGAACATGTGTGGCTGAGGTATTGGCTGTGTGTCTATCAGCCTCCTGTGTTGTAATGACTTGGGTAATAGGCTGTGTGATGACCTTCTGAGTTCTATTGTTTTGACCTCCTGAGTCTTGTGCTGTAATCTCCTGGGTCATAATGACCTGGGTAATGGGCTGTGTGGTCAAAACATTAGAACTCAGAAGGTCATCACACAGCCCATTACCCAAGTCATTCCAACACAGATATGGAAGAGGAGATAACTGTGGGGGGGGGGGGGAACTGAAGTGGAAACAGAGGAGATAGTTTCTTATCTTACTAAAGCCCAGACCTGAGAATAACAAAGTTGGGTTGTCATAGATTAGGGTGTATCCTCACCTGATAACCAGTGGGATTCACTTAATGATAGCAAAAGAGATTGCCAGAATTGCCATCGCTAAGTGATACAGTCATGTGATGTCAAGCTTTATGAGTAGATAATTTAGTGACATAAATTTGGGTCCCAATTACTACCCTACTGTAAAATTGAAAACTACCTGTAATGTAGTAAGCAAGTTTTATAACAATATAATAAAAGATTTTTTTAAGAGAGAGAGAGAAAGGAAGATATGTAGAAATTAAAGAAAATATATTTAGAATCAAGATTTCCAATAAAACAGTGTCATCAACAGTGGTGGGATTCAAAATTTACCACCACCAGTTCTATGGGCATGGCTTGGTGGTCATGTGATTCGGTGGGTGTGGCCAACTCAATATTAGCCAGGCCGCTTCCCTGGCAGTTGGGGGAGAACGTTCTCCAGTTCTCCAAGCTAGCACAGGCTCAGCCATGCGGCTTCCCTGGTGGCCAGGGAGGAGAATGCTCTCCCATTCTCCCAGCCAGCAGAGCCATGCAGCTTCCCTGGCAGCCCGTGGGGAGAGTGTTCTCCCAGTCAGCACGGCCATGCGGCTTCTCAGCTGGCATTCAGAGGCAAGCAAGAAGATTCAGGAAGCTCCGGGAAACATGGGAAGTTTCGAATGGAGCTGTGGCGCCAGCAGTGAAGCAAGCCAGGAAAGTCCAGGGACATTGGGGGGCAGCACAGCGGCCTAGGCTGGCCCGGGAGTCAACACTCGACTGGGGCTTGCAGTGGCAAAGGCAGGTAGGCCAGGCTGGGAGTCGACTCCCCTGAGGCTTGGACAATCACTCACCCAGGGAGATCATGGCCACAGCGGAAGGCAGGCAGGAATGGTTATGGTGGGCGAAGACAAGTTAGCAATGGCATGGCAGGTAAGATGAGGAGTGACTGGGAAGGGCGGGTGGGCAGGGCAGGGCAGGGCAAGTGGCGAGCAGGTGGGGGCAAGTGGCAACCTAGTGACCAGGCAGGCAAGGGCAGGGCTAGTCAGGAGTGGTAGCTGGTTCTACGAACCACTTAAAATTTCCCCTACTGGTTCACCTGAATCAGTCGAACCAGCTGAATACCACCCCCGGTCATCACATAGGAGCCAGGGCAATGATCATATTTAGTCTTGCTGAAAAAAAAAACACAAATGTTGATATATAAAGGACTAACAAGCACATTGTTTCTTAAGCTTTTGTGAATTATAACTGGATTTTAGATCTAAGAGAAGAATATGTACGTATGATTCTGGTTGGCTGGGGCAAAAAGGAGGGAACAGTAACATGAGAGGTGAAAGTTAGCTAGAATTACAAAAGTTCAACAAGTAGCTGTTACAGCTGATACAGACATTCTTATCTAAGTAATCAGAAGACAGAGAGAAAGACATTATAGTCTTGGTTTAATCCATAAAAAATATGTTAAATTTCTAATGAATTCTATCCCTGCTATTTCACCATGCAATGTATTTATATCAATTTGTTTAAGTTGTGCTTGTTAGTCCTTTATATATAATTGACCTTGAGCTCAGAGAAATAACTGAAATGTTTCTCTCCTGTTTTTTTTTTATATTGTCACTTCTGATATCTGTTTATTATCTTGTGTAGAAATTAGTTAGTTCAACATAAGAGGTTGTGGAGTATTGTTATGTATCAACTGAATATTTTCTCTCACATATTGGTTATCAAACATAAACATGGAATAATTTTATAGACACATGTTGAATGTTCAACTCATGGGAGTTTTTTTTTTTATGAAAGTCAAGTTTGTAATAAGTAGATAGATTAGCTTACTGATAATATGAAAGCAGAAAAACACATGCAGATTGTGTGTCTGTGTGTTTATAGACAAACATACTAAATATATCTTCTAATACAGTGACTTATTTTATTTTTTTCATATGTGTTCTTTTACATGTAGAGCATTATCTCAGGGTATTGTGACATTTGAATTACAGCCTTCAGAAACTGGAAAAACATGCTTAACCAAAAACAAGGTATGTTAACTAAATAATAAATTATATTAAATAATTACAGTTGAAATTAAAATCCCAAGTAATGTAAGGAGGAGGCGGCTGAAGGAATTCAATACTATTGATTATTGATTATAAAAAAGGAAAGATTCCGCATTTTATAAAGAAAGAAAAATATTTTTATTATTATCTTTTACTATACTTGGAATGAGACCTGGGATTGGTCAGTACAATTTTCACAATGATATTTACTAAAGAAATATGTTGCATTTAGACCTGTAAAACTGTAATCAGTAATAAGTAATGCATGGTTTACTTCTGAAATGATCTGAGTTTCTCTGAGTAGCTACTCCTTTCTGAAGAAAACTTACAGTATTATACTGACTTTCTGATTTATTATTTTTATGCAAGCATTTTTGCATAAATAATTATTTGTGCATAAAGTTCCAATTAATAAACTTTTATAGTTGGGCTAAAGTTTTGAAAAAGACAAAAACCCATCACAGGTTCAATAATTAGGACTTTCACATTCTTGCTTCCAATTAATAGATACCTAGCTAGAATAGTGTTTCCCAAAGAGGGCAGTACCGCCCCCTGGGGGGGGTGGGATGCCTTAGGGGGGCGCTAAGAGGCAAGGGGGCTGGCAGGAGATGCTAAGAGGCGGCAGGGGGGCATTAGAGGCGCTGGCCCTGTAGGCTCACTCATTGACTGTAGCACCACTCTGGAGCCGGCGCCTCCAATGTGGAAGCAGTGGCACATTATGTGCTGCCGCAGCTGCGTTTAACGCACCCCCCGCCACCTCTTGGTTCCCCTCTGCTGGCCCCCTTGGGATGCTAAGAGGTGGAAGGGGGGCGTTCGAGGCGCCGGCCGGCCCTGCAGGTTCATCCATTGAGGTGCTGGCTCCGGAGCGGTACCACAGTCAGTGGGTGAACCTGCAGGGCCGGGGCCTTGAATGCCCCCCTGCCATCTCTTAGCGTCCCCCAAGGGGCCAGGAGAGGGGCACTAAGAAGCGGCAGGGGGGCGGCACATCGAACACAGGTGTGGCTACATATAACGTGCCACCGCTTCCACATTGGAGGTGCGTGCTCCGGAGCGGTGCTAGTCAATGGGTGAGCCTGCAGGGCCAGCCGGTGCCTCGAATGCCCCCCTGCCGCCTCTTAGCGCCCCTCTGCCGGCCCCCTTGGGGACGCTAAGAGGTGGCAGGGGGGCGTTCAAGGTGCCGGCCCTGCAGGTTCACCCATTGACTGTAGTAACACTCTGGAATCGGAGCCTCGAATGTGGCAGCAGGTTGGGAAAAGCCACTGCCACTGCGTGCCACCACTGTCGCATTCTGTTTGTCCACCTATCCGTCCATCCGTCCATCCATCCAAAAGGTCTGTCTGTTTGCCTGCCTGCCTGCCTGCCTGCCTGCCTGTCTGTCTGTCTCTATCCATCCATCCATCCATCCATCCATCCATGTTCGAAGCGCCAGACCCGCAGACACATCAGGAAAGTAGAGCAAAGCCAGTCTGGGAGGGAGGGAGGGAGAGAGAGAAAGAGAGAGAGAGACCTGATGCATCAGATTGAATGAGGTCTAGTTTAGTCTGAAGCCCTTTTCCACATTGAAACATCTTTGCCAGCACATTGAAACTTCTTTGACTTCTATTAAAGGTTTTGTGGATGAAACATGGTCAAGACTATCAGGAAGCTCCCACATTTTGTTGAGGCTTTAAACAGGATTCATTGGACCAGATCTCCACCCTAAAAATTACTTTTCCCCAATGTATTACAGTGCTAATTCTGAAGAAGGCAAAACCAAATGTACTAGTAAATTAAAAGAATACACACACACACACACACTCCCTTCTAACCCTGCTGGAGCAAGTGATTGGACTAGAATAGATATCTCATTATCTTTCTCTTCCCTCTCTCCCTCCTTCTTTATTTCTTTTTCTTTCTGTCCCTTCCTTCCATCCCCCCTCTTTCTTTATCTGTCCCTTTTTCTTTCTTTCCCTTTCTCTTTCTTTTCTTCCTTCTCTCTCTCTCTCTCTTTTTTCTCTCTCTTTCCCTCTCTTTGGCTCACCCCTTTAGATCAGGGGTTGCCAAATTTTTGGACCTCAGGGACCACCAAACTCATAATTTTAAATCCCGGATACCACTAATATGAATTTTGACTGACGGTGGCTTTCTGGCATTGGTAGGAGAGAGAGAGAGAGAGAGATCTGCTCCAACCGCTCTCTCTCCCTCTCTCTCACACACACAGGCAGGGGTGGGATTTAAACCCCTGATCTAAAGCTGTCAAAACTCCAAAAACAGGTCAAGTAGCTCTGGGGAGGCCAGTCATAAATTAGAACACTTGCTAAACAACTGGCCATTAAGTGAGGACCACTTGTATTTGGTTTGCCAGTCACCTGGCCACGCCCACCCAGTCACATGACCAGCAAGCCATGCCCACCCAGTCACGTGACCAGCAAGCCATACCCTCAAATTAGGCCACACCCACAGAAATTTGAATCCCACCCCTGGGTGCGGGGCACTGAGGATGAGTTTGTAGCATCAAGGGGGCGGTGGACCGAAAAAGTTTGGGAACCACTGAGTTAGAGGGAAAGCGAAATAAATAAATAGCATATGACTTTGGTAAATAATAAAAATAAAGTATGCGCACAACTCTCATAATTTTTCCCCATCCTGTTTTCCTCTCCTTCTGTTTTTATGTTAAGAGTTTTTGTTTTTGCTTTTAAAAATGTTACTATTGTAGAAAATGATGCTTTGTGGTGGCTGTCTTTTATCTTTTTCTCAAGGGTTATTATTTTCCAGAATATATGTGGTAGAAAATGTTTATAATTTTCCATTGAGAGTAATCTATTTATTTGATGAGGGTCAATCTACAGCATTATTCAGATACAGCTAATGAAACAGTTATTTTTATCTTCATTTTTTTATTATTAAAGTGACCTTCAGGTAGTATAATGTTGTGGAAACTTAATGCAAAGTCATATATCAACATGCTATCTCCATAGAGTCACTTTCTGTAGGATGAGCTAATTAAACTGATCTTTTAAATTAAAGGGAAATGTGCAGATGTTCTTTAGTAACTGATGTTTGCTTCCAAGATGGCGGCCGGAGGATGTCGGGCTGAAGAGCCCCGCTTCGACGGCCGAAATTCGGGGTGAGTCCCCCTCCCCCCCGGGTCCCCGCCCGTGGCAGGGGCGGTGTAAGGACCCGGGGGGGGGGGCAACCCCGAGGAGGTCGTGGAGGCGCAGAGGACGCCATGAGGCCGCCGGACTGCTGCTGGGACCGGAGCTGCCGCCGCCATTGCTGGGACCGCTGCTGGGGCCGCCGCCGCCGCCGGGGCTGCCGCTGCCGCCGCCGCCCTCGTTGGGGCCGCCGCCCTCGTTGGGGCCGCCGCCGCTGCCGCGGGGGCCGTTGAGGCCGCGAGGCCGTGGCTGCTGCTGGCCCCGCCGTGGAGGCCATTGCCGGCGCCGGAGCCACCGCTGAGGCCGTCGCTGCCGCCGCTGCCACTGCCGCTGCCGCTGCTGCCGTCGCTGGAGTCGGTGAGGCCGTCGCTGCCGCCGTTGCCGCTACCGCTGCCGCTGCTGGGGCCGCCGCCGCTGTTGCCGCAGAGGCCGTTGCTGCCGCTGTTGCCGCTGCCGCGGCCGCCGCCGCTGCTGGGGCCGCCGCTGCCGTCGTTGGGGCCGCTGAGGCCGCCGAGATCGTGGCTGTTGCCGGCCCCACCGTGGAGGCTGCTGCCGGCGCCGGAGCCCCCGCTGAGACCGCTGTTGGTGCGGGGGGGGCCATGGGGCGGCTGGAGGACTGCTGCGAGGGCCGCTGCGGGCGCCGGGGCGGCTGCCACCGCCGTGGATGGTTCTCCGGCGGCGGTGGGGGCTGGGGGCGAAGTTGGACCCGCGGTTGTTCCTAGGCTCCTCAGATTTGCTTCCCCCAGCTGTGCCATCTATGCCATACAGCCGCTGAGGTGGAGGCCGGGACCGGGACTGGACTCAGGGCCGGAGCTGCTGCCGCCGAGGGCCTTGCGGGCCTCTCGGGCGGCAGGGGCGCTATGTGGCCAGGCATCGGATGCGGTGCCTGGTGGTCTCCATCCCCCGCGAGGCCAGATGTCAGCTGCCAATGGGGTGCGATTGTTCCAGTCTGGACTTGGGTCCCGCTTGGTTTGGCCTTTGCCTGGTTGACGGCAGTCAGGGAAGATCCAGCCGAAGACACAGACGTTAACATATTCTTCGGAAGACCTGTGGGCCCTGAGATATGTCCCCCTATCTCAGAGTTGGCCCTCTTACCTCTCCAAGACTTATCTCAAGGACGGATCTTGGGATCCGGAGAGATGGTGGGGTCGCCGGAAGCGTGGAAGGGAGGGTTATTTTAAAAAAAAATTAATTAGATTTTTAAAGGGGTTAGGGTTGGCCGGGCGGGGGTTGGGGGACAACCCACCTGGGGCTGGGACCGGGTCGCGTGTTGAGCGTTGCCGGGAGGGTTTGGGGTCGGATGGGGCTCTATTGAGGATGGGGGGTTGTCCCAGGGAGGGTGATATTAAAGCTATTAGTACGGTGAGCGGGAGAGGCAGATTTGGCGGTTATAGGGGGCCACACTCTGTTTCGGGAGCGCGTCCCCGCTATTTGTCTGCTGTGGCGCGCTCCGACCCCCTTGTCATCTCCCGTTCCCCAGGGGGTCTGAGCAATCGGGCCCTGGGCCTTCGGCTGATGTTATGCAACGCCAGGTCCGCTGTTAATAAAGCCCCTCTCATTTACGATTTGGTTTGTGAGGGGGGTGCGGACCTGGTGGGTGTCACCGAGACCTGACTGGGCCAAGAGGGGGGAGTCCCTCTGGTGGAGATGTGCCCAGCCGGGTTTCGGGTTTTTCATCGGCCGAGGGCCCAGGGGAGGGGAGGGGGGGTTGCGGTGGTTATTAAGGAGGATCTGTGTCCGAGGGAGGCCACTGTGTCTCAGACGACTGGGTGTGAGCTCCTTTTCGTGAAGTTCGGTCCCAAGGTTCAGGTGGGCTTGCTGGTCGCATACCTGGCTCCCTGCTATGCGGCAGCGGCCCTGCTTGAGCTCCTTGAGGTCATAGCTGGCATGGCAGTTGGGACCCCCAGGCTTATGGTCATGGGGTATTTCAACTTGCCTTCTGCCGGCGGTGCCTCGGGGTCTGCTCAAGAGTTCATGGCTTCCATGACGGCCATGGGCCTGACCCAGTTAATTCGGGACCCTACTCACGTGGGGGGTCACACCTTGGATCTGGTTTTTGTCTCTGATCAGTGGCAGAGTGATCTGGGTATAGCGGATATAGTTGTGGAACCCCTGTCATGGACAGATCACTCGCTCCTGAAGCTCGACTTCCGTTCCGCACCCCCTGACCGCAGGGAGGCGGGGCCACTAAAATGGTACCGCCCCAAGCGCCTGATGGACCCTGATAGGTTCCTGACGGAGCTTGGGCCATTCCCCGATGCTCACACACACGACTCGGTTGAGGGCTTGGTCGCCACCTGGGATAGGGTGGCTGCCGGGGCCCTTGACCGAATTGTGCCCTTGCGGCCTCTGACCCGGTGCCGATCCCATGCGGCTCCCTGGTTTTCTGAGGAGCTGAGGGAGATGAAGCGCCGGAAAAGACGCCTAGAGAGCAGTTGGAGGGCTAGTCGCTCTGGGTCTGACCGAACACTATTACGATCTTATATCAAGACGTATTTAGTGGCGATAAGGATGGCGAGGAGGTCTTACCTCTCCACCCTTATTGCGTCCGCGGAAAACCACCCAGCCGCCCTGTTTAGGGTGACCCGCTCCCTCCTGGAGGTGGGAGCGCGGGAGGACCCCTTGCAGGGACGGGCTGAGGAGTTTTCTAGGTTTCTGCAGGACAAAATCGCTCAGATCCGGGACGAACTGGACTCCGACTGGGCATCTCTGGGCGGGGGGGCGGGGGTGGATATCGATGAGGTCAATTGGGTTGAGTTCGATCCTGTTACTGTGGAGGACGTGGACAGGATACTGGGGCGATTGAATGCCACCACCTGTTTACTGGACCCGTGCCCCTCCTGGCTGGTCTTGGCCACTCAGGAGGTGACATGAGGCTGGTTCCAGGGTATTATAAACGCTTCCTTGAGAGAGGGGCTGTTACCCGCACCTTGAAGGAGGCGGTGGTGCGGCCCCTCCTCAAGAAACCATCCCTGGACCCAGCATTGTTATCTAATTATCGTCCTGTCTCCAACCTTGACCCCCTCCAATCGGGCTTCAGGCCCGGGCACAGCACGGAGACGACGTTGGTCGCGTTGGTGGATGACCTCTGGAGGGCCCGGGACAGGGGTTGTTCCTCTGTCCTGGTCCTGTTAGATCTCTCAGCGGCTTTTCATACTGTCGACCACAGTATCCTATTGCGACGGTTGGAGGGGTTGGGGGTAGGGGGCACCTCCTTGGTGGTTCACCTCTTTCCTCTCCGACCGTTCGCAATTTGTGTTGACAGGGGGGCAGAGATCGGCCCCGAGGCCCCTACTATGTGGGGTCCCTCAGGGGTCGGTGCTCTCGCCCCTGCTGTTCAACATTTATGTAAAGCCGCTGGGTGAGGTCATCTGTGGCTTCTGGGTGGAGTTCCATCAGTATGCTGATGATACTCAGCTGTACATCTCCACCCCGGGCCACCCCAGCGAAGCCGTCAAAGTGATGTCCCGGTGCCTGGAGGCTGTGCGGAATTGGATGGGTCGTAACAGGCTTCGTCTCAACCCGACCAAAACCGAGTGGCTGTGGTTTCCTGCGCCCAGATACAGCCAGCTGGTTCCTTCGCTGGCCGTGGGGGGAGAGGTTCTGACCCCCGTGGAAAGGGCGCGCAACTTGGGTGTCCTCCTGGACGTACGGCTGTCTTTTGAAGAACACATTGCAGCCGTCGCCAGGGGGGCTTTTTATCAGATTCGTCTGATTCACCAGTTGCGGCCCTTTCTGGATCTGGGCGCACTTCGCACAGTCACTTCCGCCCTCGTTATCTCCCGCCTGGATTATTGCAATGCTCTCTACATTGGGCTCCCCTTGAAGAGTCTCCGGAGGCTACAGTTAGTCCAGAATGCAGCCGCGCGGGTGATCGTGGGTGCCCCTCGGAGCTCCCACGTTACACCGCTTCTCTGCAGGCTGCACTGGCTTCCTGTGGCCTTCCGGATTCGATTCAAGGTGGTACTGATGGTATTTAAAGTGCTCCATGGCTCGGGACCTGGGTATCTACGGGACCGCCTACTGCCATCGTCTACCTCCCGCCGCCCAGTACGCTCCCACAGGGTTGCCCTACTTGGGGTACCGCCGCCTGATCGTTGTCGGCTGGCGGCCCCGAGGGTGCGGGCTTTCTCTGTGGGAGCCCCCTCCCTGTGGAATGATCTCCCCCCGGAGATACGAGCCATGACGGACATCCTGACCTTCCGGCGCGCGGTTAAGACCCTATTTTTTAAACAGGCTGGCCTGTCCCAGTAAGGGTTTTTGGGGTTTTATACCTAATTTTGGGTTTTAGTTTTTAATCTTCCATTTTAAATTTTTATTAATCCCGGATTTTTAAATGTGTAATTGTAGTTAGACCGGATGCAGCCGGTTTATCTATTTAATTCAGTTTTAAATATATTTAAATTATATTTACTCTTTGTATTTTTATTAGGCTGTACACCGCCCCGAGTCCCTTTTTTGGGAGAGGGAGCGGTATAGAAATATAAATATAAAAAAATAAATAATATGTCTTTAAGGCTCTGCTATGCTAAGCAATAGAAATAGGTTCAATTTTTTTTACTATCAATTCTGTGGGTGTGGCTTGGTGGGAGTAGCAGGGGAAGGATACTGTAAAATCTTCAGTCAGAGGTGGTATTTGCCGTCAGAGGTAGTATTTCCACTACCGGTTCTCTAGAACTGGTCAGAACCTGCTCAATACCACCTCTGAATATATACCACTTCATAGTACTTTACAGCCCAGTTTAAGTGGTTTACAATGTTAGCATATTGCCCCCAACAATCTGGGTCCTCGTTTTACCAACCTCGGAAAGATGAAAGGCTGAGCCAACCTTGAGCTGATGAGGATCAAACTGCTGGTATGAGCAGTGAATTAGCCTGTAATACTGCATTCTAACCACAGCTCCACCATGTCTCTAAGGTAATGGCTTTGATAGCAAACCATGCCTGATAACGCCTCCAGTCCTAGACTTAAAACTGAATGGTTAAATCAGCATCAGAAAAACAAAAGGACTATATTACCACAATAAAATTAACAAATACTTGATCAGTGTTAATTAACTGAGAGAACGTATGCTTTCAGAACATTTTTATCTTTTTATACACAGGTCCTAAAAAATAAAGTTTTATCTCTGATTTTATAGCTTGGATTTGACCAGCCTGTTGACAAATATGTCAGCACCAGAGTGGGAAAACATTGAACTTCCACTAAAAGACTCATATTATTTTTTTTCACATCAAAATCCATTTTAGGCTGAATATTGTTGTCCACATAGCTTTTTATGTTTTCCCAATTCAGTTTGTCTTCAACAAATTTGAGCTATTCTTAAAAGTTGGCATCTATCATCAATCACACACTAGACAACAGTCTTTATATAGATAAAAAGCTTTCTTCTCTCGATTTCAGTGATCTAAGGGTTTTGTATCAGTACTACAATCAAGTAAACAGATATTCCTTGTAACTATTTCTAGACCGGAAGCCATCTCTTTATAACTTCAATGTTAAACACTAATCCAAGATCTTATTATTTCCACCTTTAGGTATCTCTTCAAAAATATTTTTTTCAAGGAGATTTTTATATCCTCTTCTTGATGTTTATCTTCAATTGGATTGTGGATTTGTATGTGGTCAGGCTATATTGCACAAATACTGGCTCCTACCTCAGCAGGGTAACACAATAACATTGCATTTGTGATGATCATTGAGAATGATGAAGATAACACTTAATTCTTCTCAGTTTTACATATTTTATTTCCAGGGGTGGGATTCTACCAATTTGGACCAGTTCTATATAACCAGTTGTTATGATTCTGCGCAGTTCGGAGAACCGGCAAATCATGCCCCTGGCTGGCCCTGCCCCTCTCTGCCCGCCCCTTCCCTCCCTGCCCAGTCAGTCCTTATCACATATGCGCAACATAGCGTGCATGCCCAACATTGCTGACTGTGTTCTTCCCCACCCAGTCACTCCTTAAGGTATTTCTTTTTCCCCCTCCTGATGATCAGCTGTTCCTATGATCAGCTGTGCTGGGATTCCCTTTGCTTACTTACTGCTTTGCTCAGGAGGCTTCCCTGAGGCCCAGGAAGGCAAAAAATGGAAGCGGGGTGCAGCTCCCCACACCCCCTCCATTTTTTGCCTTCCTGGGCCCCAGGGAAGCTTCCTGGGAGCAAAAATACCCCCCAGGAGGCTTCTCTGAAGCTTAGAAGGCCCCAAAACAGAGTGCAGGAGAGTGCTGCATGTCCCCTCCTGTGCTCCATTTTTTTTTTCCTTCCTGAGCCCCAGGGAAGCCTTCTGAGAGCAAAAACGCCCCCTCAGGAGGCTTTCCTGAGGCCCAGAAGGCCCCAAAAATGGAGGTGGGGTGGGGTGTGCTGCCAAAAAAAGAAAAAAGCCACGCCCACCCAGTCACATGGCCATGCCCACCTAGCCACTCCCATGTAGCCACACCCACAGAATTGGTTTATTTCCCTTAAAATAAGAATTATTAATGTCTGCAATAAAAATTAGTAGTGGTTTCCATCCCTCCTTGTGACCAACACTTTCTTTGAAAGATGTGTTTAGTTTTCTGACTTTTAATCATGTTCCTGTCTCCTGTAAGTGAGCTTGCTATTCAGCCTTAGGTAGGAATGCTCAAAGAAAGACTTATAATTGTAATTGTTCAGTTGGCCACTTGTGCAGTCACATTCTCCATTTTCCTTCTCCTCTATAAGTATTGAAGTACTTGCATTTCTGTGTTATATTTAATTTTTTATTATTATCTGAAAGATTGAATTGCACAAGAAGGTGGGAATCAGTACCTTTGGTGATGTGTCTATGGAAATTCTCAGTCACCCAGGTCATGGCTTTCCCAAAGGTTGTTGTTTTTTCAAGAGGCAACTGAACTTTCTGGTTTTTCTTTGAAGATATTTCACTTCTCATCCAAGAAGCTTTTTCAGCTCTGAGTGGATGGTGGGAACTTTGGTGGTGTATTTGAGGAATAAACTTACAAATTTTTTTCCTTAGCTATAAAAGTATTCTGAATGAAACTCTGGGCATATGCACATTTCAAATAAAGATGCCATTTGAATTATAGTGTTAAGCAGCTGGTCATATTCTCCCCCAGCCTAATAAATAGTGCCCTAAATGTTAATAACTAAATCCTCATTATTTCACAATAACAATGAAATGTCCAAATGGCTTCAACATCTCATAAAACCAGAGAAACTGTGAAATATGATAATTAAAATATTGATTATATTAGCCATATGATCAAGAAACTCAATTTCAGGCTGTCATTCCCTACCATCCCACAGGGTTGGCCTTCTCGGGGTTCCGCCACCTGGTCGTTGCCGGTTGGCAGCCCCGAGGGTGCGGGCCTTCTCTGTGGGGGCCCCCTCCCTGTGGAACGATTTGCCCCCAGAGATACGGACCATTACCGACATTCAGACCTTCCGGCGCGCAGTAAAGACCCTGTTTTTTCAACAGGCCGGCCTGGCCAGTAACGATTTTTGGGGTTTTTAATAACTGGGTTTTTAAATTTTTTAAATTTTAAATTTGTATTAGTTTTATATTTTAAATTGTATTTCGGCCTCTGATGAAATTGTTTTAATTTGTTTTTAATTGTATATATTGTTTGTTTTTAGTTGGCTGTGCACCGCCCCGAGTCCCTTTTTTGGGAGAGGGGGCGGTATAGAAATTTAATAAGTAATAATAATAATAATAATAACCCAATTTAATTCATAATATTGTGGGGATAAAATATGGAGATATTCTCTCTAAAAAAACGTATTTTGCTCTCCAATTACTGCTTACACATAAACCCCATCGTTATAAAGAATAGATTGGACACTTTTTGAAATCAAAGCAAGAAATGGCATGATTTTAAAAAAAACAGACAACATTTGGGCATTTGGCAACTACTTTGAGAAAGCTTTTGTAAATGTGTGGATGTTTTAATTGTGTGTTGTTGTTTTTTAGCTTTCTCACATATGTGTTGGCTGTCCTCCATGGAAAAGCATAATTGTAAAAAAGTAAGTTGTTCCTTTTCTACTTTTGTGTTATCTGCTTATGTTTCTTATAATAAAGTTAAATATTAAAACAATGAAATGTTTAGTGTAAGTGTCTGTGAATATAACAAATATAAATATTTTTATTAGCCATATAGAATTTTGATTGTGTATTATACTGTTACAAGAAGAAAATAGAATCTATAATTCTTTATTCCTGTGTTTTGATTTATGTATATGGATTTGTGCCCAATAAATCCTCCATTTCATAAAATTTCCAGATTTAAACTTTTCATATAAACTTATTTCCTTTATAAAATTAATATCTAAGGCATGATTTTTACAATTTCTGTAAGAACAATTTTCAGGCTCTGTAAAGTAGGCTCTTTATAAAAAGGATGTTGAAATTCTGGAAAGAATGCAGAGAAGAGTAATAAGGTTAATTAGGAGACTGGAAGCTGAAATACAAAGAATGATAACAGGAATTGGGTAGTCTAATGAAAAAAGGACTAGGGAGAGCCATAATAGCAGTGTTCCAATATTTAAGGGGCTCCTACAAAGCTGGGGGGGAGGGTCAAACTCTTTTCCAAAGCACCAAAAGGCAAGACAAGAAGCAATGGATGGAAACTTGCCAAGGAGAGAAGCAACCTAGAACTTAGGAGAAAAGTACTGATGGTGAGAACAATCAATCAATGGAATAGCTTGCCTTCAGATATTTTGGGTGCTCCATCACTTGAGGCCTTCAAAATGAGACTGGACAAGCCACAACAACTTTGTCTGAAATGGCAGAGCATCTCGTGCTTGAGCAGGGGGTTGGACTAGAGGAGGGGTCATCAACCTTTTGGACCAGTGGTGGGATTCAAATATTTTTGCCACCATTTCAGTAGGTGTGGCTTGGTGGGCACACTTTGCGCACGTGCACACACTTAGCGTGCATGCGCGCACCAAATGCACACTTTGCACAGAGGCATTCTAACTTACCTCTTGCAAGCCTGCATGATCCCGGTCACTTCAGTAGCTGCTGCGCGGCACTATTCTGTGCCACGCAAAGCAGCTTCACTTCAAATTCAGCAGATAAAGGTGAGTATGGGAGCCCGGGCAGGCAGGTGGCCCCAACAGCAGAGCAGTGGAGAGAACTGGTTCAGTCTCCGCTGCTCATCGCTGCTACCGGCTTGCCAGAACCAGGCCGAACGGGTAGAATACCACCACTGTTTTGGACTCAGGGACCACCAAACTCATAATTTTAAATCCCACGGACCACAGACCCTGGGAAAATCCCCCCAAAAAAGTCTGCAGAAAAATTCCCCATTCCATTTTCCTACTGATCGATCATTCTTTATTTGGAATCGCAGGATACCGTCTCCAGCTCCACTCTCAGGGGGAGAGCTTCATGCAAGGAAAGCAGCAGAAACAGCAGAAACCTTTCTTTCTCTCCCCAAAACTCCACCAGAAATGAGTCTTTGTGAGACTTGTCGCACCGGCACAGAGCAGGATGCTTTGCAGGGTCCCAAAGACTCATTTCTGGCGGAGTTTGGGGGAGAGAAAGAAAGACTTTTGCTACTTTCCTTGCATGCAGCCAAAACCAGAAGAAAGCAAGAAGTGGAAAGAAGCAGACCGGTGCCCAGGCCAAGCACGTGGGATGCATGGGGCACATTCCCCCCTCTGCCCTTTCTCCCCTCCCCTCACTACCTCATGTTGTTTACAATGCAAGTGATGCAAGCCTTATGTTCCTGCGCAGGATGGATTGCTTTGGGGGATGCTTTGGGGGTGACATTTCTCTGCGGACCACCAAAATTTTCATGCAGACTACCAGTGGTCCCCGGCCCACTGGTTGGCGACCACTGGTCTAGACTTTTCTTAAAAACCTCCTGTGATGGAGCACAATTTCTGAAGGCAAGCTATTCTACTGGTTAATTATCCTCACTGTTAGGAAATTTTCCCTTAATTCCAGGTTGTTTCTCTCTTAGATTAGTTTCCAACCATTGTTTCTTGTCCTGCCCTCTGGTGCTTTGGAGAATAATTTGATGCAGTCTTCTTTATGGCAGCCCTTCAAATACTAGAACACTGCTATCAGGTCAGCTTGCTCTTCTTGAATGAGATCTTGAATATGGCTAGCTTTGTTGTTAACCAACTTGACATTTAGCAGCTGCAGCTGAACCTCAGGGCCTCCAAAGGTATACTGTCTGGGAACTGAGGATGAGCTAAGGGGGCTGGAACACCTTATAAACATTATTAAATAAACACCTTTTTCTATTTTATCATCAGGGGCATCTTCCTCTGTAATGGCCAACCCCCTGGTTCAGAGGTGGTATTCAGCAGATTCTGACTGGTTCTGCAGAACCGGTAGTAGAAATTTTAGTTCAGAGAACTGGCAAATACCACCTCTGACTGGCCCGGCCCCCATCTATTCTCTACCTCCCGAGTCCCAGCTGATTGGCTGGGTCTTCTTTTGTTGCCCTGCACAGGAGAACGGAGCTGGAAAGCAGCTTAGTGGGGTGGGGAAGGAATGGGATTTTGCACTAACCTTCCCCCAGGAGTGGGGAGGGAATGGGGATTTTGCAGTATCCTTCCCCTGCCATACCCACCAAGCCACACACCCCAAATCACACCACACCCATCAAGCCACACCCACAGAACTGGTAGTAAAAAAATTTGAATCCCACCACTGCTCTGGTTCTTGTATTCCACGCCCATCACCACTGAGATATATTGTCCTGCCCTATATCCCCCAAAATAATCATTCCCTCTTCTCACCAACCCCCTTACTCAAAGAACTAAGGGCTCTGCCATCCTTCTCTAGTCACTCACAGTCATACACCCAAGCATTTGGACTGGAATGTCCTTGTAACAGCGATTCCATCACCCTATGACTAAACTGTTACAATATACTTTATTTGGTGGGCCCTTAAAAGAAGACTCTGAAACCTCAACTGATTCAAAATGTTGTGGTCTGATTGCTGACAGGAAGTGCTTTAAGCAGTGTGATGTCTAGGCTTACTTAGATTACTACATTGATTACCAATAGGTTTCATTTCAAGATGTTGTTGTTTAACTTTTAAATCCCTACATTCTTTAGTGCCAGGTACTAGTAGGATCATTTTCTTTGACCAGAATTAGGCTGTCTCAGTGTTCATATGTTCATCCTGAGGGAAGCAGGTCCAAATGAAGAGGGGAAAAAGGCTGGAATTGTGACTTCTTCATGGCAGTCTCCCACACTGTGGAACTTTTTGTTTGTTTATTATTTTTATTTATTAAATTTCTATATTGTCCATCTCACCTAAGCAACTCTGGACTATTTACAACAACATAATAAAACAATATAAACACTTGATTAAAACCAGAGTTTGAAAACAGAATTAAGAACAAACTTCTTGTAAGAGTTACAAGATAAAAGTGAAAATCAGAGTTAAAAAATTCAGAATTCTTCCATCAGTAGAGGGAGCTCCTATCTTGATTGCCCTCTGTAAGGGTAAAACATTTTTTTTATGTGCTTTTAAAATAAACAGTGCACCTGGGTTACATGTGTAATTTATATTGTATTTTATTTCATTTTTGCATATAAAATGCCTTCCATTTATTAAAAGTTGAAAATGTTATTCTGTTGAAAACTTGTTTAATAAAAATTATAACTAAAAAGTGAGAATTTTTCAAGGAAATTCTACCCAGTTACCTTCTCATAGGCTTTTAAAATATTGTAAACACTTAAGAGTTTTAGCAGCATTTACATTTGTTGAGAATTGTGTAAAATGTTTTGTTAGGTACTTTAATTCTGTATCTATCATATCTATCTGTCTGTCTATCATTGTCTTTCTGTCTGTCTGTCTATCTATCTCACTAGAAAGAATTTGATCTATAAATATACTTTTACAGTTTTAACCAATTAACCTCAAGATGTGATTTGGGGACACTGAAACAGAAGGTTAAAAGTCATGTTCAGGCAATGCTGGTTTTTTTAAGTATTATATATACACCTTTTTCTATTTTATCATAGGAAACCTTCAGTGTGTGAGAATTTTACCTTCACTATACCTCGGTAAGAAGTGTATAAGAATTACATATAAGCTAAACATTTAAAATGGTTAAAACTGCACCTAATTCTGAATATTGAGTGTAGAAATGGACCATAAAAGCTTCTTTACTTATACTTCCCGCAAACCAAGTAGCATCAACTGATTAAAAAAAAGACAAATAGTGCATCACCAAAACGGAAACTGACTGGAAAACAAAAGAAGCTGAAGAACAAGAAAATCAAAGAATGCCAGATTAAGAAATACCACCTAGAAACAAGAAAGATTAAGGAAGTCCTAGAAATAATAAAGCAACAGCTTTATTAGCAATTATAAGCATGCAGATCAGCAGGTATGAAGCTCAAAATGCACACTATGGGCAGAATCTGCAACTTCAGTTTAATAAGAAATGTTTCTAAAAATCCAACACAGGCTTTAGAGAACTAGTCAACTCCTAATGAAGAAGAAACAGCACAGTTCTGGTTGCATACCAGAACAAGAATGCAACTTGAATAAAAGATGAATAAGAATAAAAAACCAAATTTAAAAAACTTGTAATAGTAGCAAAAGTGGTGGATTAAAGGTTAAGGAAGATCAAGAACTGATCACCACCGAATAAAGATGAATTGCATGATTTTTGGTTGAAACATCTGACTAGTCTACACCCACTCATTGCCAAGCAATTTAATAGCATACTGCAAAAGGTAAAATTGACGAGTGGTTAATATCTGGCAAAACCTACCTGATAATGAAAGAGCGAAGAAAGGGGCCAGCACCTGGCAATTATCCATTTATCAACAGCTTTCAAATTGTAACTGATGTGGTAGCAGTCCAGTAGCATTTAGCTCAGGGCTTTCAAACTCGCAGTCCATGGGCTGGATGCATCACGTGCTGGCCTTGCCCATGCCTGGTTTAGCGAAGGTGGAAAAAGTCATGATACGTCACATGATGACTCCGTGACACCTCTGATCTAGCTGAAAACAAACTTTTCCCACCTGAGCAGAAAGAAAATTGCCCAACCATCAGAGAGTCACCTCCCAATCAAAAGATGATTTTGGAAAACTACAAAAGAAGGAAGATCAACTTGAATATAACATGGATTAATTACAAGAAAGCATTCAATTCTGCCATATGAGTCAGTAGAAACATCAGAAGCTTTCTGCAAAGATCAAGGACACAATGAAAGACACAGTTGCTGAAGAATAGTGATAGACTGGAAAAGGTTAATATCAAGTTGACTCAGCTTCCATTCTTCTGAGGTCAGTAAAATGAAGATCCAGATTGTTGGGAGTAGTAGGCTGACATTGTAAACTGCCCAGAGGGTGTTATAAAGCACTATGGGGTGGTATATAAGTCTAAGTGCTATTGCTATTGCTATCAAAAGAAAATATTTTCAAGGAAACTTACTATCACCATGAGTGTTTGTTTGTTGTTCCACAGATTCCGCTATCAAGTCAAACCATGGCTATCAAACAACAAAAACACCTGCCAGGCTACCCCACATCATTTACATGTGCATGCATTAAACATGGAAAAACATTTAAAATAAAATTGCTGCTCAACATTGCCTGTACATACAGCCAAAACATTGCAATAGAATGTGGACTGGACAAAAATGCCACCCTCACCATCAACAGGGAAAAAATAGTGAAAAGAAAGAAAGAAATCCAGATGTCCTATGGAGATAACATAAAGACTCTGGATAAAAACAATTATTACAAATAGCTGAGCATCCTACAAACTGACAACATCAAATGCACTGAGATCAAGAAGATTAGAAGTGAACACATCAGTATGAGGAAGATCCCTGCTCAGTGGGGAATATACTATCGAGACAATTAATACACAGTTGGAATAGTGGACCAGGCTCAAATCGAACTAAAAGCTCTAGATAGAATAACTGTTGCAAAAGAAAATAAAGATATTAATAGGACAGCCAAAGCAACTGGAGCACCATCAGCATTGACAAAATCACAATAAGTCAATTGCAAAAGGCAGCTTTATTAAGAACAATTTGCAATCTGTGACAATACCTAAATACCATCAAACATCTATCTATATACCAGGTTCTTTGAAAAGATTTGATAGGTGGATAAAAATTCCAAATCCAGCCTAAAGATGATTATGCGTGCAACTGACTACAATAATAATAGACATTTCATTGGCATATATCCTAGAAATAACTTTAATTATTGATAATAGTAATTATGATTGGTTATTTCATATCCATCCTCTACATTTTCATATGTATCAAATACATTGTGTAGGATCCATCAAAAACCTGGAGACTCTATATTCCTTACAAAGTGGTAAAAGGCTGAATCATTTATCTAATGCAGATGGCATAAATAATATTGAGTGCAATGTCTAATACTGGAATATTACAATTACAATTCAGAACTTCTTTCTCTCATATTAGAAAGTATCTCAGAGACAAAAGACATAAAGAAAATAAGGTATGAATTACTAATTTATTTTAGTGAATTAACTGATGCGTTTTTTTTGTTTTTTAACTGTGCTAAACTGTCTTTTTCATAGGAAGTGATATTTGATATAGACCAATATGGCTGTCCACTACAGAGCCATTATACTCAGGACTTTCACCCTCAGGTTGAATTGTAAGTAAAACTAAAACAGTGTGAAGAATGAGAAAAAGATGCATTAGGAAGTATGTATTATAGACCTTTTCCCCAACTCTTCATGACAAGAATTGAAGGAGTCAAAAGAAATCAAGATGGTGGCCACAACTGTCCTATTATAGACCTACCCCTTTTTATATGTGCACAAAGGATCAGATTCCAATCATATAGTCACAACTGTCATCTTGACTTTTTTGGCCCTTGTCCCACAAATGTCCCTGAAAAGGGAAGAGGGCTCTCTCTGGTCTGTGGAAAACTGTTCCAGTATTATTTGACAAAGGTCAAATGCTAGCAAAATTGGAAGATTTATTGGAAGGGAGGTAGAGAGAAGTTAAATACACTTGAATCCTTACTATGTCTTTACTCTCTTAGAAAAGATATGGTAATGTGCTTTTGTTGTATACAGATATGCGGATCATGGAATTCTCATACCAGTTGACGTAAACTATATATTGTGGGAGATGAATGGGAGGACTGACTTTGCTTACAGGGCAACTATGGGAAAGGTAAATTGATTTATGATTTTTGTACTTTATGTGTTATCATTTTGAAATAAGCTATTTGGATCAGATTTCTTTCTTAGAAAGAAAGGCAGAGAAAATACTAACACTTGTTCCATATCTAAAGCTCCAGTCATCTGAATGGCTTAGAAAAAAAGAACGGATAAGTAGAGACTGGGAAGGGCTTTTGCCTTTTTCTGTGCTCAGAATTTATTGGTTTGGAGTTGGTTAGTTGGAACACTGACATTACGCAAAGGAATTTAGAGATACCTTTGGGGAAGGTGTGAAAGAATAGTCAGGGAGGGTCTTGCAAAAAACATTACCCAGTCCAGACATTGAAGCAAGTGTAAAAAAAGAAATTTATAATAATCCCCTCTTGGTTGTTTATTATAAGATGGGATAAAGAGAAACTTGGATAGGCTTTCAAGATTCTGTTATTCTACTCTACAATAATAAACTGGCATTTCTGGTATTCTTTAGTATCTGCTTCTTACCCTGGCCTACTCCTAAAGTTGACAGTTATCTTCCCTAGGACTGAGAAGATACGGGGAAAGAAAGTTGAGCAGAGCTGTTTCTTCTACCTATTGAAGCCATTCATTTCTTAATGAACAATCATTTTTGGAGGTAGAAACAAAAAGCAGTGGTTTTAGATTCTTTTGAGTTATTTAAATTTTTCATAATCAATTTTCCCAACTACTATTCTTTCACAGTTATATGCAGTGGTAGCTGCTGAGTGGTCGGCGGAATTCGGGCAAACCCCTTGCTGTGATCTCTGGCCAGGCCCGCCCACCTGCCTTTGTGCTATGCTTTCCCTAAATAACTAACTTTTCCCTTGCCCAGGTGTGTTCCGCATCGCCCTGCTGTACTCACCGGAGCTGTCTGAGTCGATTAGCTGTCTGTTTGAAGCTGTGTTGCAGCCCCAAAGTGTGTGTGCACTCACAACCAACAAACCCTCTGTCAACGAAAGTGCATCCCACCATTGGCATACCTACAAATTCAATAAAGATACAAGAAAGACAAGAAAGAATGGGACATACAGAGAGAATTGATGGCATTGGATAAGATACTATTAGGAATGGTGGGGGGAATAATTAACAGAATAGACAACTATCTACTAGAATATAAAATGGAGGAGGAGCAAGTCGAAGTAATGATAAAATGGGCTCAAAATTTCGGTTATAATATTTAGACAATTGGCAAAAGTTATGGGAAAGAAATAGAAAATTAACATTGGCAACTTTGTATAAAGAGAACGAATATAAAATGTTTTACAGATGGCATCTTCCTCCAACTTGATTGGCCAAAATTAGTAAAACATGTAAAAGTATATCACCATATAGTTGGAAATGTAACATAGAAATAGGGACCTATTATCATATGTATTGGAAATGGATAAAAGCAAAAAAATACTGGTGGAAAATAAAGGTTTGGATAGAAGAGATGGTAACCAGAAAGTAGAGTTCAGACCAGAAACGTTCTTACTGGGAATTATTAATGAAAAATACAGTAATGGAACAATATATTTAATGATACAAATAATAACAGCTGTGAGATTGGTGTATGCCCAAACTGGAAGAATGAAGATACCCTTACAGAAAGTGAAATAATAAGGAAAATATTAGTCTGTGCAGAGATGGACAGACTAACTTTAGAAATCAAAGATAAGGGTAAAACAGAGTATTATGAAGTCTGGAGTAAAATGTATCAATGGCTAGAGTCAAGGAAAAAAAGGGTTGATGCTTTATAGGAATGAAAACTAAAGTTTTCTGCAGCCATTTGTAGTCATTCACGGCACAACATTGCATGGCTTATTATGTCAATGCCGCCACTCATGGAAGAGGCTATATGTTGTGTTGTGCCATTGTGCGCATGAGCGGTGGCACTGCTGCAATAAGCCATGCGGCATCCTGCCGTGAGTGGCGGCACCAATGTGAGAAGCCACATGGTATCCTGCCATGAGTGGCGGCATCAGCACGATGCGCCAGATGGGGTCCAGCCATGAGCAGCCGCAAGCGGCTGCAGAAGTTGGGCAGCAGCACATCAGGTATCAGGGCATGGGATGCCTGTTGCAGCGGTCCTTAGGTAAGTGGGTGCAAAGTGTATGGGGCAGCTCCATTCCCCAACTCCGCCCTAACTTGATTTTTATGCCTGTGCCTCATCTCGTACAATCAGACAGTGGGCAGGACTAACCTGGAGCTTATTTTTGGGATAGGGCATTTATGAGGCACAGGCATGAAAATTGGGATAGAGCTTGTTTTCAGGGTAGGTCATATTTTCGGGGAAACATGGTAAGAATCCCATTTGATTTTACATTCCAAGAGGTCTGGCTCAAGGTCAGCGATTACATCATTGTGGTTATCATGGACATTATGATTTTTCTTATACTTTATGTAAGAAAATATATTTCCTATAGTTTAATCTTTTTTGGAATTTCAATCTTGTCTTCCTTTTATTCACAATTTTTATTATTTTTATATGTTTACTTTTTTTCTCTAAACTATTTTATTATTAATATAGTTGTTGTACAAATGGTTGTTAAGTGAGGACTACCTGTAACAGAAATTCACATAATCGTTAGAAAATAGAGTAATATTCTAAACATATATAGTTACCAGAACTTCATAGAGTTTATCTATTCTTAGAATTCTTTTCTTAGCTGAGTTTTGTGTACTTATGTTTTTAACAGGTACATTGTTTAAATACTGCACAGACTTGGAATGAGATGATTAAATTATATAATAAATCAATTGAAACAATTGAAGATGTAGATGAAATATGGGGACCTCATGTAAGCATCAACATATAACAAAAATATAAGTAAAATCAGTCTTTAAATATATATCTAATACTATTTAGTTATTAATCTTTATTTAAAATAAAACAAGCACCAACTCTTATAGGTTACTTCTAACTTTGTTATTGATTTCTGAGTTGTTTTTGTTACCATAAGTATTTATCTAGATGACAGCCAAGTGATGTAACTCGAGTGCAAACATATTGGAGGAGTTTTTGTTGTTAATCTGTCTGCTGTTTTATACTTTTGGAGCAATCAGGAGAATTGCAGTGATTGTATTCCTGAGTGAGAGGCAAAAGTGAAGTACTCCCCCGAGAATATGGAAGTATGGGAGAAATGAGGAAATATATTTGCTCTGACAATATATCATAGAGTAGGAATGAAGAAGTGATTTTCTAGTTGGTTTACTATTCCTATTCTACAGTAGGAATGTGGATTTGATATATATAATTGGTTTTAATAGGTCATTTAAAGTGTCTTGTCAGGTGTTGGCTTCCTTAGGAGAGGTGTGGGTTTTCTTGTAAGTGTTGATTGTGGTTACAATAGGAGTGATGTTATAGGGAAATCATGCCTTTGCAGGAAACTCTGTGATTGATAGTTAGATGCCAGTTGTTGCCTCTTTAAGTTTAGTGGGTGGAGATGGAGGTAAGCAAATTATGACTATCATAGAAAGAAGAGATATGGTGGGAAATGTTGGGCAAATCATTATAGATTTTTTTAAAAAAACTTGCAGCTTAGCGGTCGTCT
The DNA here is from genome assembly GCA_023653725.1 of Bungarus multicinctus. Lineage (NCBI taxonomy): Eukaryota > Metazoa > Chordata > Lepidosauria > Squamata > Elapidae > Bungarus > Bungarus multicinctus. The sequence continues at coordinate 66,205,312 of CM042836.1, read as the reverse complement.
ATACTTCTGGTTCCACAGTTTCATTCCTAAATCTAGGAAGTTAGAGGACTAGCTAACTCAAGTTGGTCCCAGTAAATGCCAGCTCCATTTGTAACAAGACATCAGTCATCTGTGGTGGGTGAGTTGTCAATCTCAGGCAAGGACATAGCATTTTGTTTAAGAATCACCTACTCTTCTTCCTGGCAGGACCATTTTATGTGGTGGTAGACCTTGTTACTGGGCTTATTTAGGCAAAAATAAATTGGAATTATCTTTGTTTTGGAGCCGTTGATGGGTGATCTGGATATAGAGAATATGACAGTATGTACTTCGCCATAGTCAAATCACTTCCTTGTTCAGGTGAGGGTTATTGCCATCTGGGAGCTCCATGATATAGGATAGTCACCTTAGAGACCTCATGGATCTAGATGGTTTCCAGGAGATTTTCCCATATTGTTGCTGGTAGCCATTGCATTCAGGAAGATTATGGAGAAGAGTTGTGGATTCTCTTAAGGCCCTTATAATTAAAATAAGTAATTCTGAAGATGTATTTATTTTCTGTGTATTTATTTATATTATAAAGTAAAATGGACACAATGTAAATACTTATATTTCATAACCTAAAATTATGTTATTAAATAAATGAGCACATCCATTTTTCTTTTCAGAATTACAAGTCCTGTTTTAAAAAAAGATCAGAACAATTAAGGAAACTGGATAAACCATATGAGATCTTAAATAGTTCTGGTTTGAACTTTTTAACTTGGCCTCAGTATACCAGTACTTATATGTTCAAGCTGATAATACTGGATCCAAATTTCAGGTTAACTTTTCAAATTTGATTTGAATGTGATAGATATTCATTATTTTTAACCTCGAAGGAAGGTTATTATTATGCATATTACACAGAATTCTTCCACAATGTTTAGTGTTAAGTTACTTTTATTTTATTAATTCACTTTTTACAGGGTATCTACAAGTTGTCATCACATGGTTATGGTTATGTGTATCCCTATGGTACTGTATATTTAAATGATATATCTATATCTCCATCTCCGTATCTATTCAAATGGTGACCTGTTCCCCTCTTCCCAACAAACACCACAATTTCACGTAGATTTAACACTGAAAGATCAGAGAATGGGTAGTTATAGTGCATAGGTTTACAACTGTAATTTAAACCTGTATCATCAGCCTTTTCCTCTATATCCTAATAAGGGGGCAGGGAGTCTGTCAGTAAAGGACAAACGAAAAATTATTTGCAAGGCAAGCTTTAAGCCATTTATTTTTTCCTTCTTTTCACCTTTTTCCTGTGAAGAGATGTGGTTTTTCCCCCTGTAGTCACTATAGGGCAAAGAAAAATCTCCATGATAGACTAAGGGAGAAAAATCTGCTGTCGTTTACAGAATATCCCCTTAAAGTCTAAAGAAAAAAAAAAAAACTATTCCTTTGGGAGAAAGTTCTTTTCTTCTCCTAGTCTTAATCCTGCAAAATCCACTCACATTCTCACAGAACATTGCTGGAAAAACTCCATTCTACATAACAGCTGTTTGGATATTTGGAGAAAGCTATAATGTCTCTTTGTTGTCTTCTCCAATGTCTCCAATTTTTTCTTGTGTGTGATTCCTTCCTGGACTTTCACCATCTTGCTTGCTTTGGTCTGCCTACATCCTTACTAAAACAAGTTGCTAAGATTTGAACACAGCTTGTTGAAGAAAACTCATTATTTTGTGTTATTCACATTTATATCAGATGCAGCAAAGATATTCACTGATTTTCAGTGTAGCCTGACCAGTCCAGAACAGAGATCAAAGGGCCCAAATTTCAGCTTGTTGAAATAAATTCATTATTTTTTGTTATTCACATTTATATCAGATACTGCAAAGATATTCACTGCATTTCTAGATAAGAATTTTCATACTGCACGCAATACACTCTTATATTTGCATGCACTGCTTCCCACTATGATCTTCCTTGTTCTATATTCATACCTTTGATTTTCTCTACCCAGGCTATTTAGTTAACATTAAACTTGTTGGTTTCTACTCATTATTCCAGTTTCTTAAAATACTATTATTAAGATAATTTTGATATGTCTTTTAATGGAACTTGCAATTTAGTTCCTATTTTTCAATTGCACTTTTGTCTTGCCTGGTTTCAGCTTGTTCTCCCACCTCCAACCCATTATCAAACTTGGGCAACATTCAACATTATTAACATATACCAGTGAATAATATACGAATAATCAACCATATTTAGAACTTTTTTGTCCGTCCTTCTATTTTTTCTGCATTTTAGACATAATCTTCCTGGTATATTATGACAACTGTTCTTATACTTTCCATACAATTTTATATTTTATACTACAAGTCTTAATGTTTTTTAACTATATTTTATGGTCCAACCATATTTTGTAATGCATGGGAACTTTCTAGATAGGGCTGTCAAACTACCGGCTTGTGGGCTGGATGTGTCACATGCCCTCACCCAGTTTAGTGAAGGGGGAAAAAGTCCCAATGCCACATGATGCCACCGTGACGATGTGAGTTTGACACCCCTGGTCTAGATCTGTTTTTCTACCTTGTGAGCTTTAAGAGATATGGGCTTCTACTCCCAGAATTACCCAGCCCATATGGGGAAATATTTAAATTTATTTTTAAGTCAGCATTTAATTATGGCCGCTCTATCCAATTTCTCCATTAATTTGCAGAGAAAACACTGCAAATTACTGCACTAGTTTTGAAATAGCTACATATTTGTATAGATTGTCCTTGACCTACAACCACAATTGAGCCCAAATGTTCTGTTGTTGAATGAGACAGCTGTTAAGTGAATTGTGCTTTATTTTATGACCTTTCTCACCAGTTGTAATGTAAATTACTGAAGTTAAGTTACTAATAATTGTTAAATGAATCTGGCTTCCCCATTGACTTTGCTTGTTAGAAAGTCACAAAAGGTGATCATACATGATCACAGGACACTGCAACCATCATAAATGTGAATCAGTTGCCAAGCATCTGAATTTTGATCATGTAATCAGGGGGATGCTGCCACAGATGTAAGTGTGAAAAATGGTCAGTGTTTTTTTCAGTACCTTTGTAACTTCAAACAGTCTGTAAACTGTTGTAAGTCAGAGATTATCTATTTAGATACATAATTTGAACTGAAAATTGGTCCATAATTTAGGAAGTACAGGAGTTAGCAAATAAATAAGATACAATGTGAATCTCTATCAGAATTAACAAGAATTAATTCCTTATTTATGTTAATTTTCTAGAATCTTATTTTAACACTCTCTATCATCTGGATTATATATTGTTTAGAAATGTTATAGTTCCATTTATTTTAATGTTTTACCATAATTTAACACAAGAACAATATTATCAAAATATTAATACATTGATTTTCTCTGTTTCAGTTTTTGTAATTTGTCTACATATTTTGCTGTCCAAACCTATGGTATCATTGAAAGGTAATTGCCAACGGGCTTTAGCTAATGTTATTATCAATGAAATGCATACCTTTGGGGGGGGGGGGAGAAAACAAAATAGCTTTGGTCTCTTGTTACTAAACAGGTACAGATATAGGGAAGTTGTAGTCCTGCAATAAATTTTCTGTACATTCAAGAGCTGCACTTTTGGAGTAAAGCAGTGGTGGCTAGCCTTTTTGAGTTTCTGTACCAAAAATTGCACGCGCACCAGCACCCAGAATACAATGCGCGTGCCCTCTCTCCACACCCCCTGTGCATGTGCGTGCAATTTCCCCCCACCACCACCACCCACTTACCTGCACTGCACCTCATAGCTGATTTTCTTTCCTGGTTGGTTTGAGGCCTTTTTCAGCCTCCCAGAGGCTTGGAAAAAGCCTCTGCAAGGCTTTTCAGGCTGAATTATAGGCCCGTGACAAAACGGTCCTATAATTCATCCTGAAAAGCCTTGTAGAGGCTTTTTCCAAGCCTCTGTGAGGCTGAAAAAGCCTCAAACCAACCAAGAAAGAAAATCAGCTGTGAGGCACGTGCATGCGTAGTGATGTAAGTTTGTCTGCGGTTCACCATCACGGGAATAGAGCCTACCTCCACAATTTCAACATGTATACTTATGGAGACTTCAGTGGAAAACATGAGAGGAAATTAATAAGACTTCTTTGTATGTAAATATAAAACAACTTAAATAACCTTTTTGATACATTGACTAATGAATACGTCTTCCTAGGTGTCTTGTAAAAGCTTACCTAGTTCCTAAGAATGATCCCTTCAGTTTGTAACTATCACCGTTTTACATACAGAAATCACTAGTACTATATTAAGTTTGTAAGTTTAATTCACTTTGATATGCTGTAGGTTGAAAAATTATATAATACACAGGACATGACAGCTGAGTTATATCTAATGATTCAATATGTAATAAGCACATCTATGATATCAGTATATACTTTTTCTAACAGATGTGGTGGAAAAATGTATTTCAGATATTGACTTTTAGTTTTCTCCTTTTATACCATGTTACAGGTCCTAGGAATAAATTTCATTCTTCAGTTTCAGTTAAATGAGAGAAAAATTGGAAACAAGATCACATAGAAATAAACTACTAGAACATAGGCTAGCCTATCACAATTACATTAAACTTAAGTGCATGAAAAATAAGCAATGATGTTCCCTGACCATTCCCTGCCACTTTGATAACAACTTGCTTTGCTCATTCAATGTATGTAGTATTTAAGTGTAGTACATGTTTAAAGGTTTTTAAAAAAAACAAATTCAAGCGCTAAGAGATAAAATTGAACTTCCTGATAAATTATAATTCATTTTCCTTTTGAAGTCTTCTTTTGAAGACAGGCACAAAATGACTAGACTGTTCTCATTGATTTCTTAACAGTGGCCTTTCAGATGTCAGGTTAATGATAATTTATTATTTTATGCAGAGAACAGCCTTTTGCTTTCTGTAAAATCTTGGAGGCATGCAGGAAGATGGTTGCGTATGTGCTTTATATACTAGTTTTGTTGCACTTAATCAGTTGTATGCTAGTTTTGTTACACTTAATCGGTTTTTTAAAAGTACAAATTATATTATTTTTCAGACCAAACTGGTTTCATATTGCTGGTTGGAACATGTTTCTAATGACTTTATTTTGGGGATTCCTCATCTTCAGTTACTTCAGATATGTGAAGATATTCCGGGCATTCCCTTTTGTTGATCCCCTGATGTCACTTAGGCCAGATGTCACTGCAGAAAAATCAAATGATCAGGAGAAGAAAGATTGATTGATCACATTGGATGAGATATTTTCAGTGTATTTCGATGTTTAACTTATGAGAAAAACGTTGCTCAACTTTTTACTTTTCCAAGTTAATACAATCTTAAAAATACCTTATTGTTGTTGTTATTATTATTATTTTATTTCATTGATTTTAAACTTTATTTTGAGATATTTTGCCTGCTCATCTTTTACTATCCACAGCACCCTTCAAAAATGTAAATTTAAATTCCTAAATTGTTGCCTATGAATTTGGAGAATACTTAGGTTGGACAAGACAACAATAGTTTGTTTTTCCAACTTTTCCTAACTTTTCTTAATATACATTCCCATTCTTTAACATAAGTACTACCATAAAGGATAACTACTACATATGGAAATGTTACATTACTATATGCAGTAAATAATTGTAATTGGGTGGTAACGTCGATGCACCTTTTCTGTGTTGCCAAAAGGAAGTGCTCTAAGTCAATTTAAAATAAGAATAGTAGTCCAATTTAATGCAATAAGGAATATTTAATCTCATTTTAATATATGTCAAATTGTCTGCCACTTACAATATGTAAGTATTAATAAAAAGGTTAAAATAAAATTCAGTTGACTAAGTGATTGAATGTTTTCCGCATTTTAAATAAAATATAAGTGCATAGCATTTATTGATTTACTGATGCTTTTTACTATTTGTGTAATATAACTAAGCCAGAACATGTGCTATTTGAATGGGAAGACAAGAAAACCCAGAGCTATATGCTTGACTGGGAAGTTCAAACAGTTTCCCTACAAAGGGAATGAAAACTATTTCTCTGCTGCTATCAAGGAAATGACATGAACATGTCTGTACAGTGATCACTGTGCTAAGTTAAAAGAAGCATATGTATTTAGAATATTATATACACCAGATCTGTTCTTCAAAAGATTTTAGAAGACCTGGTTCTTTGCCTAGACCCTGGCCTAGGATGAACCTTCTAGAGTAGGTGAAAATGGTGCTAAGTTCACCATCCTGTACCTAGCACGATCTTCTTTTATTTGTGGTTTTAATGTATTATTTTTCAGTTGTTAATCTCTGTAAACCATAGAGAATTGACAATTGAGCAACCCTAGAAATTTAAATTATAAATCAATGTTCCAGGTATTGGGCATTTACTTATTATTTGAGGCATATATACCCTATTTTTCAGGAGTTTAAGATAACACAGAATAGTTTAGTTTATTTTATTGTCATTGCACCTCGCACAAAATTAAATGCCATCTTTAGTGTACATTATAACTATGAAAATAAACGCAAACACACATCCTTCATATTCTATACATTGAATTGAAAACCCCTGATATTGCATTAATATTGCACTATACAGTAGAATTCAATAGAGTTATTGCCCTGGGATAGAAGTTGTTTTTCAGCCCATTTGTTCTTGTTTTTATTATCCTGTACCATCTGCCAGATGGTAATAGTTCAAAAAAAGGATGCCCAGGGTGAGATGGATCTTTGGGAATGTTTTGAACTTTCTTAAGGCACTGGGAACTCTTCCAAAGAGGGGAGAGAGCAACCAATGATCTTCTGGACAATGACGTTAACCCTCTGGAGTGCTATCTTATCTACCACTGTGTAATTGGCAAATCATACACAGGTGCAGTAAGTTAAGATACTCTCTATGGTGCAGTGGTAGGTCATCAGCAGTTTTTCTTTTTTTTAAATTTTAAAAATAGAATTTATTTAATACTCATAGTTAAAAACATACACACACACACACACATACACATTTTACAGCACATGTTGAGCAATGGTTACATTTATTTTTTCCCTATCATTGATGTGTTCTACCTTGTTATAATAATTTCATCCTTTTAATGTTTTAAGTTCTCTACATACTTTATAATTAAATACACATCTCCCTTATTTTCAAAACTTACCCAATTATCAGATGTTACCTTTTCTTTAACCACTCATACCAGATATTCCATACTGTGTAATAATCACTATCTTGGTTATTTTTTAATAATTTGGTTAGGCATCTCAGCACATTCATGTATTTTTTTTAATTACCTTATCTTGGTCACCAGCAGTTTTTCATTCAATTGTTGTTTTCTGAGAAGTTTCAGGTAGTATAATCTCTGCTGGGCCCTTTTGACCAGTGCTGCAATGTGAGCACCTCCAGGTCAGGTCCTCTTTTATGGTAACATACAGAAACTTTAAACTGGCCACTTGCTCCACTCAGTCTCCATTGATAGGCAAGGGCTTGATGTCTGATCTTCTTCCTTCTATAGACCACTATAAGCTCCTTGATCTTATTGGTGTTGAGAACTGTACAACATTAGTACTTCAATGGATGGAACTTACAAGTATTTCATCATACCACAAAAAAGGACCTTCTCAGTGGTGACCTTTGTGGAACATCATCCCCTCTGATGTAGAGTAAGCCTCCACCCTGTTGCTTTCCTTTAAGGCCCTAAAAACATGGTTTCATCAGTAAGCCTGGGACTACAAGTAGCAATGGAGCTGATAAAGTGCTGGACTTATTGCTGCCATGGGGATGACGTGGGTGGGGATTTTTATGGATTTTTATTACGCAATGGATTTTTAAATTTTATAGGCCACCTGGAGTTACCTATGTGTAACTTGGGTGGCTATATAAATTTGTTTAATAAATAAGTAATAAATAGGATTTCAGACATAAATATTCAACACTTCTACTTCAGAGCTGAAAGTATCAGGTCAGAACATGCCTTCAGATAAACAATGGTAAAAGGATATATGTCATAAATCATGCAATTAAGAATACAGAAATGCATGTTAAATAATTTTTTAAAAGTCATTATAAAAATAAAGATTTGTATATTTTATCTTTAATTTCTGGATGATTATGAGCTTACCATTTAGTGTTTTTTGAAAAATAGTGGTACCTTGGTACTCACTTTTAATTGGTTTCAGAAGATGCAAGGAGTACCAAAAACGCTGATTATCGAATAGACCTTTCCCAAAAGGACTAATATGAGTCACAAGGCAAGTTCTAGCTTATATATTGAGTACCAAACAACCAATGAATACCAAGACAAAATTTTCACGTCAAAATGCGTTGAGTACCAAATTTGATGACTTTTAAAGCAAATGAGTACCAAGATACCATTGTATAGTACTATTTCTATTATGAAAGATAGGCAGTAACTCAAAGCACATTGGGTTGTTGTTGTTGCTTTTTTGTAGCATCAGGCAGCAGCAGTACATTCATTCCACCATACAGTAATTATTTTGATAATTGGGACTACAACTTTGTTCTTCCAAATATCTCTGTACCTGAGATGATTATAGGCAGGAAGGAAACATGTATTGAGAAGGCAGTTGGTAGGAGTGCTCATTGACAGTAACTTTTTTTTAGCAGTATCTTCCATCTTCTCTATTCTAGGTCCTGGGAGTTGTAGAGTTTATTTATTTATATTCCACCTTTGTTATTTTCACAAATAACTTAAGGCAGCAAATATATCTAACACATCTTCCTCCTATTTTCCATACAACAATCAAAAAACCTGCAGCAAATGAGTCTGTGAATGAATGACAATTATTTACTAGATAGATATTGATAGATTTCAGAATGATTTGCAAAGGCTTTTGACCTCAAATTACAGAACAATAGCTACTACAGCAGTGGCTCCTCTATCTTCATATATTGTGCTGCTGAAAGAAAAAATAGTTTTCTGTATTTAGGACTTTATTTTGCACAAGAATTGTGAATTCACTTCAGGTTTTTGGATCCTTTATAATTCTAAGCCTTTGTATCTGATTAGCTCCTTGGAAGTCTCAGACAATGAAAAATATGAAATCTGTCTGGCAACATATTATTTCTCAAGAGTTATCTAGTTATCTAGTCTCATGAGTAAGCACCACCTCAAGTTACCTAGTTAGCGACATAACAAGGTCGTAAGGTTGAAATCTTGAGCTAGTCGTCAATCGTGATTCTTGCATAGCTTTGCAATATGGGATTACAGAGCAGCATTATATTGTATTCACTGAGAACAGTTCAAGTTGCAGCGAACCCTTAAACATTCCAAGCCTTTTCCTCTGACAAAGTGGAATGCGGATAGTAGAATTCGTATTTCACCTATCGAGGTACACGCCATACTGGGGCTTGGGTTCCTGCTGTAGTGTATGCTGGGAATTGTAGTTTGGCGTCCATTTGCCCCCAAAGTGGAAGGTGCGGCTGGCTTGAGAGTTTCTCTGGCAACGCTGGGACCGAGGTGGAAGGGGACCACACAGCTGATACTCGAGGAAGGTTTACTGCTGCGATCTGTCGCCTGGACAAGCCGGTCGGTTCGGACCAGCCAGGTCCCAGAGAGAAGCGGAGAGGCGGAGTCGTGCTGGCCAGGCCCCGCTCGAGGCTCGCTTATCTCTCTCTCTCTCTCTGCCTCGCTTGGAGCGAGCGCGATTCCTGGGGGGTGCAGCCCCGGCTTCCCCTTCCCCGCACTGAGGCGGCTCCATGCGGCTGGCGGCCTCTTCCACCTCCTCACACTCCTCCGCAAGAGGCAGGGCGAGAAGGCGGCATCCGCCCGCGAGCGCCCTGAGGCCGCCGCCACCACCCACTGCCTGAGGGGGGACCCACGTTTGAAAGAAGAAAGGATGGCGAACCAGTTGGTAGTCCTCAACGTCTACGATATGGTGAGTGACCGGGCAGGCGAGGGTTCCACCGCCCGAGCAGCGGGTAAGCAGACGCTTCCCACCTTTAACCCGGGCACATCTTCCGGGCCTTTTCCTCTTTTTCCTTAACCTTCCGCCGAGGATACCTGGCTTTCTCTCAGCGGTCCGAAACAGCGAGTCTTCCGTTTTCGTGTTTCCTTCCTTCCTTCCCACCCTCCATCCAAGCCCTGGCGAATTTCGGCTTCGTTTCTCGATGTTGAAGTTAATGACGGGCGGCTTCTTCCGCTTTCAGAAGTTCTTGCCAGAGCAGTACAGATATTCTCCCTGCTTCTCTCCCCGCCCGCTGATCCACCCTCAATTTTCCAATAGTTTAACCTGACTGAAAGATGCTAAAATAGTTTGGAAGGAAGGAATGGGCTCGGTGGGGTTAGCAGGAGCTGGAAACTCCTAGCAACAGGTGTGTCTGATTTCACTTTTCTCCTGCCGGGTGCTGGATTCACTCAGATGCTCAACCAGTAGGTGTAGTTTACTAAATTAACTTCTGTAACCCCCTCCTTCCCCGGATATATCTAAAGAATAATTGTTTTCATAATGACAACAGCTAGGGACAACAGTCTTTAAATCGTTTACAGATTTAAAGCCTTAAAGATCACACCATTACAGACTTGGTTCCTCCCCCCCCTCCTTTTTTTTGCCCTTGGAAAGAATAAAAAGATGGAGAATAACAAAAAAGATCAAAATATATTTCGTGGTGGAAAATATCTTTTTGAGCAGGTTAGCTCTTGTCTAATAACATGACTTTAATGTTTCTAAATTATAGTCCTAGCTTCCTATATATGCAGGGAAAATTTGTGAGATATTTTACTCTTGTCTAATAAGAATAAGACTTAAGGCTAAAGTTTTGCAATTTAGCCTCACTTAAGACTAAAGTTTTGCAATTTATTTGGTGGACCGTAAGTAAGTCAGAGGTTTCTTATCTCAAATCTCATTTATTTTTTTTCTGTGCAAAAACCAATATAATGCAATAAAGGGTGGAATGAACATAGATTTTGAGCCATGATAAATCTAGTTGCAATTGTGTGTTAAAGGGCTTGGGAGTTTGATTCTCTAGCCATGTATCCTGTTCCCTAGCATAATATATCTTTATCATATCCTTACTGCATGTCTGCTCACCTGACCTGCTTAGTTGTATTTTGCTCTGATTGGTGGTTCTCTAGAGTTTAGAAAAAATCAAGGTTTTAGCAAATATCAAAACCAATCTTACAAGCAGGCAGCCATTAGAAATGAGTCAGAATGTTGAGCTAGGAATAGAAAATCTGCATTTGTTAAAATTGCCATGGGTATATTACAGGATGGGAAGAAAACATCATTTGAATTCTTTGGAAAATAGGGAATAATATAATGTACAAAATATAGGAAAATTAAAGAAATAGTTCTAAATAAATCATGAAGAACAAAAATATAAACATCCATTTATTTTGGTATGTAAAATTTAAAAATGTCTGGTACTTTGTTGCTTCTAATAAAAGTTATGTAATCTTTTAAGTTACTAATACATTCTATCATACAGAATTTACAGAAGGTTTTGAATGAATGTATATAGGTAGTCCTCAACTTACAACCACAATTGAGTCCACCATTTCTATTGCTAAGAAAGACAGTTGTTAAGTGAGTTTTGCCCCATTTTTCAACCATTCTTGCCATAGTTGTTAAGTGAATCTGACTTCCCCATTGACTTTGCTTGTCATAAGGTTGCAAAAGGTGATCATATGACCCCGGGACACTGCAACTCATAAATATATGCCACTTACCAAGTGTTTTAATTTTGATGATGTGACCATGGGGATTCTGCAGCGGTTGTAAGTGTGAAAAATGGCAGGGACTAGCTGTAAGCTGTAAGGACTAGCTGTACTTTTATGCATGTTTGTTGCAAGTGTTTATAAAAATACTTATAGTTTACAGAAATGTTTCTCAACCTTGACAGCTTGAAGTAGGAGAGACTTCAATTCCCAGAATTCCTCAGGCAGCATGACAGTTGAAGTTGCCCAGGTTAATAAACAGTGGCCTACAGTAGCATGAATTATTAAAAGATGGTGGAAAATAATAGCTACACACTTGACAAGGTTATACATCTGGTCTTTATTATTCTATGTCTTTGGCAACAGTCAAGCAGCGTTATCAAGAGGTTGCAACATTGTGAGCTTGGGGACAGTTGGTATCTTATCTTTTTAACTGCCTCACATAGCAAGTTAGTAATGAACAGCTGTAAAATCTAGACTTGTAGTACAGCATTTCAGGCAAAAACAAATCCTTTTTGTTTACTTGAGTTGGTTAACTTGCAAATTAATCCAATCTGATAAACCAGAAGGAAACCAGACTTAACTGGACAAAAATATCAATGTTTGTCCATGATGGATTGCAATAAAATAAGGCTATATTCCAGTTCCCTGTTGTTAGATCAAATTAGCATTAAAAAAAACCCTAAGTATCAGTATAGTGAAGTGGAGTGTGTGTTTTTCTCTCCAACCCTCTTTGTGAATTGAACCTGGTGGACTGTTTCAAGATTTTCTTTGTTCTGTAAATTAAAGCATGGCTTTCTAATGTAAAGGGTGGTGTGTGTGTGTGTGAGCAAAGCCAAATGTAATGTTATAATTGCAGATCAAGCTCAACAGTAATTTTTCTGTATTTGATTGTCACAGTGGTGATTGTCAACCATCTGCAAAGTATCTTTGATATAGAGAATAAAATATTGGAATTTAATCAGAAAGACCTAGGAATTAGATTCCCACCACTATGATGCTAACTATGGATATGAATTCTCCTCTTCCTGTTCTTAATTATAATTGTGGACATGTTTCAATATTTTATGTCAGAAACTGTTGTGACATAAATTACATGTTTTTAAGAGAAGAGCAGAAAGGGTTCCTGTATACTAGTTAAAAGCATATATGGAGGGTGAAGCATAATAATGGCTACATATTTTCTCCCCATAATTTTGATTTTCACAACAGAAAATTCACAACATTTATGCAATTCACAACAGAAAATTCACAAATTTGAATACCTGTTTATTGAAACAGCCTGGTTGCTACAACTATATAACCATGTACTTGTAAGGAATATCAATCTTATGATGTACATACTTTTTTGAGTGAATGACACAAATGTAGTGACAGTTTGAATCTTACAGAAACTCTTTCTCATAGCATATCTCTTGCAAAGCACAACCATATGGTTTGTACTGCCGGTAGAAATGTGCATGCTAGTATGCAATCTAAAAGGAATTTAATTCCTCGAGGGTCTGTTGGAAGGAAGACAATAACTTACACAACCGAAGCACATTTATAAATATTAAAATTAAGGAAGTCAAAATCTTTTTTAGATATGGAAAAATTTACTAGCCTGGAATATCATTTAAAATTACAAAAACCAGTGACAAGATGAAATACTGATTTAAACATTAAAGGCTGTGCAAGCACCCAGGCAGTGTAATGGCAGAATTGTAGTAAAACCCAGGACATCTTTAGTCATTAAGAAATGTTGTGATCTCTCACATTTTTCAAAGGGTTTACTATCAAAGAAATTGAACCTTTAGAAAAGACAGACTGCATTAATAATTGGTATCCTATAGATTCTAGTTCCAATTTTATTTCAAAGCTTCACATTATTTATTGAATTATATATATAATGATAGTGTTTCTGATTGCTAGGATCAGATTTTTACAGATCTCCCATGCTTTCCTAAATACTCATGATGATATATTACTGAGAGTTGGGGGATCTTTGATAAAAGTAAATGTGCAGTGGACAGCTGCAGAAATGACAAAATGAAGGAGGGAGAAGGGAGGGAGAAGAAACAAATGAGGCATTTATGCCTATATATTTTTGAAAACTGAGTTATTTTAATTCTGCAAATCTCTGTTTAATAACATTCTATGCAATCACTGTAAGCCCCAAAAGTTAAATAATAGTCAAATAAAACTAGCTTAAAATTTGTGTACAATATGGCATAAACAGAATTATTTATCTTTTTATAGACAATTTCAGAATTATTTTCCAGATCTAAAGGGCAAAATTTAATTTACATAAGATCTTATTCAATTTCATAATCACACCAGTATTCTTTTGGAACTGTAGGGAAGGCCTGACTCAACATATTTATGATGAACTCGATGATGAATACATGAATGATTAAATCCACCATAACTTAAGTGTTCAGAACACAGCACATGTGAAATCTTGATTATGAAGTGCCTATTTAACTGCCAATGGTAAATGAAAGCTTAAGCCTCTTAATAGGCTGAAAATAAACATATTGCCATATTTTTCTGTTTTCTTTTTGCAAAGCACTAAATAGCAAGGTATTGACAAGTAAATGCCTGAACAATTCAATGGGGATTAAAAAGGGAGATTCAGGTAGTCCTTGACTTACAACAGTTCCTTTAGTGACCGTTACAATGTTAGAAGTTACAATGAAACTGAAAAAAGTAACTTATGAGCATTTTTTTTCACCCTTACAACTGCAGCATCCCCATGGTCACCTGATCAAAATTCAGACACTTGGCAACTGACTCATATGCATGATCACCTTTTGAGACATTCTGACAAGCAAAGTCAATGGGGAAGCCAGATTCACTTCACAACCATATTAATAACTTAACAACTGCAGTAATTCATTTAACAACTGTGGCAAAAAGGTCGTAAAAGGCGGCAAAGCTCACTTAACAAATATCTCACCTAACAACAGACATCTGGGGCTCAATTGTGGTTGTAGTTTAAAAGTGAAAATAAACAGAACAAAGTGTTTAATTATATGCACCCTATATTATCAGCAAACACTTCATGAATATTTATAGTATGTTCTATAGTACAATAAAAATATTATTCTACCAAAAATAGTGTCTCTTGCATTTGATTAGAGCCAACTGTGCCTCCTCAGTAGTATTCTTCCATCAAAGCTTTCAATTATGATAGGTAGAAAAAAGTATTAAAATAATCTGATTATCTTAAAGCTATTAAAGCTAATTGTATCTAGTTGGCTTAGCAGCAAGTAATTTAGCATTTCAATCTTCTCATTAAATCATGCCATACTACAGTACATCCTTTCTCTTCTAATCAATGAATTGCCATTTTAAAAACAGTGAAAAGTGGAGGGTAATATGGATTAATCTGGTATCATTATTAAGCTTATTTTAAATTGTTTTAAATATAATTAATATAAGAAAAACAATGTATGATTTATTATTGAAGTCAATTATTTATTTCATTCAATTCTTGATACTGTCTAACTCCAAGACAGTTAGATATAGTGAAACGCTACCAGGATTATAATAGATATTCCCCCCCACCCCACCCCCCCACCCCACCCCCCAAAAAATCTTACAGTGATTAAATGCACTGGGAGGACTTCCCAATTCACTTACATATTTTTTCAACATTCCATTAGGTAGGAAAGAATAAAAATGATTTTCAATACAATCAAATTGTTTTTAAAAATTCTCCATTGGAAATATAGTCTGTGCCTTCCTGTTCTCAGTCTCCTTTCTAGTAACTATTTGTCAATTAATAAGATAATTCCCTCTTCACATGCACAACTTCTAAATCTATTTAAGAGCTTTTGATGCATGCCTGTATATTTTTAAATATTGTTATAGTAGAAATTTATACACCAAGGTTCAAGATTGCTAGAAAAACAATCATTTTTCAAAATGTTCAGATACTTGTCTTTTTCTTTGAAACTCAATATATTCAATCAGTTTGGTGAACAGTTTCACAAGTCCGAAACAAGCCCCTGTCTACTAACCAAGTCAACCATGGTTAGCTCCCAAAATACTCAAGCTCACATAGATGAAGGCAAATCTAAATCTTCAGGGTTTCTACCTTTTTTATTTTTATTGATCCATCAGATATGTAGGTTGATCAAAATTATTTAAAAACAATTAAATCAGTTATATGCAGCTCTGTGTAGAGATCGCTGATGTAGCTCTCAATATTAGATTATCCAAGAGATCTATTTTGTTAACTGTAATAGAATTTCAGAATATTGCTGGAAAACAACTTTGATATTTGTATTTATTTTTGAAATGCATACAATACCTCAATCCAATATCTAATATGTTAAATGAAAAACTAATAATATATTGCCCTTTTAGTATAAATGATAGTATGTCTCAAAAACCTTGAGTTCAGTCTACCAAGCTGCCGAAGTTTTAATATACAGTAAAAGAAGGGTAAATAATTAAATAAATGGGTAGTAAATTGTTTGTAAATAAGTAATATACTGAAATTAAATCAATTTAGTTCTGCTAGTCTCTTCTTCTTTTGTCCAGGAATGTGACCTGAACACTAAATGTAATCCTAAAAAAGATTACATATCCCAAATAGATGTAATAAAATTCTGAAAAGTCAGTTAATTAGTTATATTTTTATAATCAGAGCAAACCTCACTCCCTTTTAGCACTGATTATGTTACCTAGCTGGATTATGAAATGCCTGTAAGAAAATATCCATGTTCAGAGAGCACCAAGATCTCCATGTTTAATAACTCTACCCATTCTGATGTTACAAAGAGATATCTCCTTTTCCTATATCCTGTATTTGTAAGCACACTGATAAACACATAGAACTAAATATTTTTAATGCTAATTTTGCCAAACCATTCTTGATCTAAAATGTGTGGTTTGCTGGAGCTAGCCAGCTCCACTTAAAACCAATTCCATAGAAACACTGCAAATAGCCACAGATATTTTAACTGGATTTCTAAGTAGCATTAAGCTATACTTGACCAGCAATTTGCCACAGAGATAGAGAAAAACCCTAAGCCATCAAAACACTAGTCTTTATGCTTCTGTAACTTTGATGTCAGTCCTGATATTGCTCTCTAATATATTCTGCAAACCTTCTAAGCGCTCCTCCTTGAAGCTGTTTTCATGCTTCAACATTTATTCTGAATTTCTTTGAAATGAACTTGATCCATCAAGTTGTGAATTGGAGCCAAAATACTGCTTCAGTCCCTTTTCCTTCTCTTTCACTTAATTCTATATTAAGTATGTGCTAAATTTATATCACAAAGATTCTCAAACATACAATTTTCCCTCCTCTCCTTTTAGTCTCTCAAAAACTAAGGTGGGTCCTTTTTGAAGTCTTCCCATATTTTCCTCAACCTGCAAACTGAGCTTCTCTTATCAGGCTGATGTCTAGGTTGTGGGTCTTCTTCCTGTGTTCCGAAGTCATTTCTACATGTTATCAGAATAGTATAGAATTAATAATCTACAATATACTAACCTTGTCTTCTCTCCCGTAATCCTGCATTATTCCAATATTCAATAATTTTCATTTTAAATTATTAACTTAGAAGGAGGAGGAATATACAATATGTACAAACCTTATCACTTGTGAAAAGGATCTGGGGAAAAGTTACAGGGGGATTTACCTTTTGGATAACCTCACCTAAAACTACTATTTCTTGTGCTTTCTCTTCAGGTTTACCATCTTGTCTACAGCCATTCTGCTCTTCAGTCTCATCATCACCCCACCAAGATGGCTGCCCATATAATGGTGTACCTCGATGCACTCCAGAAAGATCTAAATAAACAGAAAACATTTTTCTATAAAACAATCAATGTAACAATATGGTACAACAATTCTGTTACAAGTGCAGATATATTTTAAATCCTCTGATTCTTTCACGCAAATATCTTTAAGACGTTGGGAAATCTAAGGCTTGCTATACAAATTGTATATCTGCTTATACTGTAGCTGCTCAAAATGAAAATTTAAACAGCTGCCTTGAGTTTCAAGTGAACTTTCAGTCACTTTCTCCTTTGTTTAAATAGTTTATATTGCAACTTGCTGGATTTCAGAGCTGTTTCAGGATGAAATATTTCCTTTGGGACAAAAGTTTAATTGCATTAAAAAAACCATAAACATATAGACGGTAATGAAATAGACAATAACAATTTATACCAATTCACAGAATATGATGATTTGTTATAATGTAATTTTCTGTTTCCATTTATACCTTATCAACCAGAGAAGCATACTGTGGTATTTTAGAAAAGTGTTTTATTTTATTTGCCTATATATGGAATGAGAGTATCTTCACTACTGTTGTTCAGTGTGAGAAAAAATTCTGTCAATCTTTACCACAGGTGGAAGAAAGTAATTATTGTTCCCCCAGTAAGCTGTCTTCAGAAGTGCCTGTAGATAATCTCCAGGAAGAGAAAGTAAAAAGGGGGGAAGAAGGAATTTTGGAATTTAATGGACATTCATATTTTATTAACCTTCCTCCTGAACAATCTAATAAATTAAGGTTTCACTGTAGAAGCTAAACAGGATGCCAAATCAGACTGGCAACTAGAACAACCAAATCAGAATAGGTATTAAATGTTACAATAACTACATATTGGCAAAAAAAAATCAGAAAATAAAATACAGGCTGAATAGTTAAGACCTTGTTGATGATCTAAACTCTGTCAAGGATCTTGGAGTACTCATCTCAAATGACCTAAGTGCTAGAGCCCACTGTAACTACATAGCCAAAAAGGCGTTAAGAGTTGTTAACCTATCTTACGTTGCTTTTTCTCTGGTAATATTACACTAATAACTAGAGCATACAAAACATTTGCTAGACCAATACTCGAATACAGTTCATCAGTCTGGAACCCACATTACGTATCTGATATTAACACAGCTGACAAAGTCCAGAAATATTTTACAAGAAGAGTTCTTCACTCCTCTACTTGTTGCAGAATATCTTATGCCACCAGACTCGAAATTCTAGACCTAGAAAACCTAGAACTATGCCATCTTCAGTCTGATCTAAGTATAGTATATAAAATCATACATTGCAATGTCCTACCTGTTAATGAATACTTCAGCTTCAACCATAACAACACAAGAGCAAACAATAGATACAAACTCAAGGTTAATCGCACTAAACTTGATTGCAGGAAATACGACTTCAGCAACAGAGTGGTCAATGTCTGGAATACTCTACCTGACTCTGTGGTTTCTTCCCCAAACCCCAAAAACTTTAACCTTAGACTGTCTACTATTGACCTCACCCCTTCCTAAGAGGTCTGTAGGGGGTGTGCCTACCGTCCCTGTCCTATTGTTTCTTTTATATTTTATTCTTCTTATATGTATCCATGTATTCATAACTATGTTTTACTTATATCTATTATCCTGTAAGCAATTGACAAATAAATAACTGGAATAAAATAACAAGACAATGCTATATTAGTATAATGTATCTATAACCTGGCCTGTGCAATTGTGACAAGATTAATATTTGAGACAGGGTTTGGGCCTCAAGAAAGTTGACTTGCAAGTCTAACCTGATGAAAAAGCACTCCTATACATTTATGTCACTCATGCTTTTCCTTACTGTACTAAATCCAAGAGTATGCTAACCTTCTTCACCTATGTTTCTATTGAAAGACAATAGAAATCCATCCCAGTCTGATTGCATTACTATCTTGGACATAGCAGAGAAGGAGCAAAGAACCTTTGCCTTTGACTTATTTGGGTTGTCGCAGGCTGTCTTCATCCATCCCAAAACTATTCACAAAAATTTATGTAGGCTTACAAGAGATTGTTTAGAATTGAGGAAATAAAAAACTGAGCCCCATGCCTTTTATTTATTGACGCATAGATCAAACATCCCAGTAAACCTTCCAAGTATTTTCACATCTATATTAAAAGGCATGATATCCCAAAAACTGATGGCCGTATTTATCTGCATAGGACTAATTGCCAGGCTTATACAAAACAGCCTGCGCTAGGTATGCAGGTATATTTAAGGTGTTCCTTTACTCCCTCATATATATCTTAGCTAATCGCATTTTGTCAGCAACAGAAAAGAGGCTAATATAATTTTTTAGCTGTGAGAAAATGCTAAACTGGTAATTTAGCACAGAATACTCATGTTTCACGCGCTCATTTTCAAGGGCCTGACATTGTCATTGAATCACTGTCTCATTTATGTTCCTGTAAGGCTTCTCTCTTTTTTTAAATAGCAGTACTTCAAAGTGCAAAAAAATAATAAAACATTCTTAGATATACCTGTATTTTTATAAACCACACATTACTGAAAGTGGCAGAGAAATATAAGAATATGATGTGCCTTTAATAAATTGACTTAGAGTGTAATTATTTTTCATATATAGTTACTCTTGAATGGTGTTTACAGGTCATCCTTGACTGATGGCCACAGTTGGGATGGAATTTCTTTGCTAAATGCTGCAATCATTAAGCAAGTCATCATGCAACCAGACCCAATTTTATGTCCATTTTTATCATGGTTGTTAAGAGAATTACATTAAATGAATGTAGTTTTATATTGTTTTTGTACTATATTGTTTTTAGATTTTTTTATATATTGTTTTTAATTGTTGTGAGCTATCAACTCATGTATTTGTGATGGGCAAATGTATTAATAGAAATAATGAATTAAATAAGTATTCAGCATACTTTAAAGATTGTAATACTTATTTAATTTCCTCACCTGTTGATTTTTCTTCTGACTTGAGAGCATCAATTGCTTTGTGATGAATTTCAACAGTGCTGTCTTGTACTCTTGGTTCTGCAGTTTTGCCACTGCTTAGTCTTGCGCTGTCCACCTCTGAGGCTTTCTGAGATAATTGTAGCTGACTAGTAAATTTCTCATGCTGAAGAGTATACAAAATCAACCAGACAAAGCAAGAAAATATTAGGACATATAAAAACATGTCTAATATAACAAAACCAATTACTATTTGCTTCAAATACTAATGCATAAGTTCATTTACCAGATGATACATTTTTAGTAAACATATTTAGCTATAAATGTTCATAGGTTCATCAAAAGTTACAAAGTGACACTTCCATTTGGGAGCCATATGTAACCCAAGCATTTGTTTACCTACCTGATTTCCAGCCTGAGCATAAGGCGGCAGCCCAGGACAACAAAACAAAAGTTTGTGGGACTAAAAAAAAGTTCAATCCATCAAAATTCCAACTTTGCAAGATCTTTTTTTTTTTTTCCGTAAGAAGTTGCAATGGATTTAACTTTGTTTTTTAGTCCCACAAACTTTTGTTTTCCTGAACACCATGGTGAGAAACACAACGGAGAAATGCAATGGAACTCGAAATCAGGTAGGCAAAGGAATGCTTGGAGGAAGCAAGGGCATTTGGGCGCCAGGGCTGAAATGGTCCCATCTCTCTCCAGCAGTTGCCCAGGTCTACCAGAGGGAAGGCCAGCATCTATAATATTCGAAGGGCTGCCATAGAGAAGAAGGGGTCAAGCTATTTTCTAAACTTCTAAAGTGCCTGTAGGCCAGACAAGGAATAATGGATGGAAACTGAACAAGGAGAGATTTAACCTGGAAATAAGGAGAAACTTTTTGACAGTGAGAACAATCAACCAATGGAACAGTTTGCCCTCGGAAATTGTGGGAGCGCCATCACTTGAGACCTTCAAAAAGAGATTGGACTGCCATTTATCAGAAATGGGGTAGGGTCTCCTGCTTGGGCGGGGGGTTGGACTAGATGAACTACAAGGTTCCTTCCAACTCTGATTACCAGTATCTGTTATCTGTTACCGGCACTTAAATGCAGCGACATTCCAGCTCTGGCTGGGAAGGGGCAACTAGCATGGGCACTGCAGGCAGGATGCCCGCATGCTTTAGCACCCTCCCCATCCCTCTGGTGTTCTGCTGGCACTTTGGCTCTGGGCTGCTGCCTTATACGCAGGCCCCACCCCTGCTGCCTGAGAAGGTTTTTGCCTGATTTCTGAATTTGGGTAAGAAAAGTGTGGGAGGGGTGTCCTATACATGGGGGCATCTTATAGACAGAAAAATATGGTAACTTTTGCTCCATTCAAAGCAACAGCAATAGCAGCACATACAAATGGGGGCTGTCACTTAATGGGAGTCAAGTCTTTAATTACAACACAGTACAAGAAACAAAGTACATATGCATTTAATTTTTTACCTTAAGTGCTTCTTCAGGCACTCTCAGTTCTCCTCTGACTACAGTGAAAAGATTGGTATGTATGACATGCTAAGGAAACTAGTGGCTCTTGTCCAATTATTTTAGAAACTTCAAATTATTTTTAAACTCTACAAATCTACAAGTTTTTTAGACACTACAATTGTTTACATTTAAGCAACATAGGTAGGCTTGTCCTTGAGAACTGTGTACAGTCATGGATAGTGGCTTAGGGAAACAGGTCTGTTGCAGCATCTCCATTGCTTCCTCTCTCATTCACAGACTCTTTCTCCTTCCCCTTCCTGCTTAAATTCATATGCATATAATCCCCACCTCTGCTTTTTGTTTTATTACAATTGGGCTGTATACTTCTCTCCCAGCTGCTTATATTAAACAAAATATCATATCTGAAAGAGATACAATATGTATGTGCAGTTATAAAATAGAAAAATATGCAAAATATTTTTCTGTAGATCAGAATATTTCAATATATAAAAACCTTCAGTATAAAATATGTAAAAGAGGTGTGAGAAGGGAGGACAAAAACGATAATCACTTATATGCTAATGAGCTTGATGGGAAAGACGCATGTTCCTTGGGAGGAAATAATTTACAAGGGACAAAATATGGCATTGTCCAAGGGTAGGAAAAGGGACAGGAATTTTCCAGACACAAACACACACTGTTCTTCTCCAAATTACAATATTGCTTATTGTTACAGTACTTTTTAAATAAAATATTACATTGATATCTTTATATACTCTGGCCTTAGCATGTATGCTCTCTCTCTCTCTCTTAAGTACTAGTCACATTTTGACATACTAAAAACAATTTATATTTTTAAACATAACATTAATCCTGCTGCTAGCTGTATCATGGCTTAATGTTCAATAGATTGGAAAATTATGAAAATTAATTAGCAATCTAATTTAAAACCATGCTTACCCATTTTAAGCAAATTGAATCACATGCTTTAATTAGCCGATTTGGACATAATGCCAAAACATTTAGGTGAAATATAAGCTACATGTGTGCTTAAAATGTTTTTGAGGTAATATATATGGAAGAACTTGATGGAAATATAGATATTTAATCCAATGGAAAAGCAGCAACAAGAAATGCCAGAATTAACTCATTAGTTTACTCAAAATATCTAGTTTGGTTTCAGTTAATCTGAGCAATTAAAAAATTACCAGTTTCTCCCTTTTCAGTATTCAAGCAAATTACTAGAGAACTCCTATCTTGTAGCACTTTTACTTTCTGAAAGCAGAGAAGCAAAGCTATGTAAGTAAGGTTTTAAAAATGTAATATTTCCGGTATCTTTTTTATTCTTATTTCTTTCTACAATTTCAAAATTCAATTTGAGAATCCACAAACTAACTGTTCAATAAGTTACAAAATTCAAATGAAATAAAATCTTAAGTATGATCAAACATATTTTTCTATTGTGTTATTGTTATGTTAAGGATATCATATCCAAATCTCAGTTTATCATCAAGTTTTAGGATGATGTATGTCTGTTCTGGAATCCGCACATCATTCACAAAAGTCTGGAGAAAAAAGAAAGCAAGAATATTGTTGCTGGGATAAAATTGCAAAAACAGATAACCTATGCTGAGTTTTAAGAGAAAACTAGGGTATAAATCTAATACATAAATAATATTAGAGTAATATATTTCTTGATGTTTTCCTTATTTTGGTTATATCAAAGTCATAGCACAGCATATGATTATCCAAATAAAACAAGAAAACTGTATAAAAATATACATACTTGTACAATACATATTCATCACATTATTTCTTGTTAGAATAAGTAACATTACAGAAATAGTAGGGGGGGAATTAATGAACATCCTCCCCCATTTAAATATGAGATAGGAATACAAATAGAAAATATACTTAAATGTTATTGATAGCAACATCGTTTACTATGCCTCTGTATACTTGCAAACTATATTTGCTTTTATCGATGTCATACATCACTTCATAACTATGTTTAAGGATTGCAATACATCTTAGTATATCTCAGAATCAGCACATCTAAAGGAAAGTCAATTATCTCCTGTAATAAGTACCTCACTTTATTCATATTTATTTACAACATTTAAGTAATATCAGTGAATATTCTACCAGCATGAGCTTCATAAGAAACCATAAATGTTTAAACCGTAGAACTTTCATATTAAATCAGAAATGTTATGAACACTTTAATTCCAGTCTATTATATTCTGGATCATATGGTGGGTTAACTATAAGATGTTTTTCTTTTTTAAACATACATTCTAGCTTTTTACTGAATATATTGTAAAACTGTTATTACTGAATGGCTAAAGAAGCTTTCGCTAAAAGCTCCAGTGTGAAGCAAAGAGTGAGCATGTAATTCTTTAGTGAAAGCTTAATTTTACATTATACAATTCTGCATTATCCCCACACAAAACAGGGCTTCCATTTATTCTCCATCTCATTATCTACCCCGGTTTGGCTTAGCAATGGATGCTGCCATTGGGGCAAGAGAGGAAAATTTCATTCTAAATAGTTTTGTAATGGGGCTCAAAATTTAACTTGATGGGTGTATATTAACCAAAACATACTAATATTTTTTGGTATTTGACTAGTTTACAAATTATTTGTAAGTTTTATCTGTTAGTAACTAATACAGGCTACCAATTTTAGTTTCATACATTTTCAAAAGATACTCTCAAATTCCCTTAAAATAGCCTCCAAACCTGGAAATCACCCCAACTATGGTACACCCCAACTATGTAACAAAAAAAAAAATTGCTTATAGCTACATAGCAATTTATTTTATTTTGTTTTGTGCATTTTCCTAGCAATTGTCTAGACTAGTCCCTGCACTTTTCTTGGCAAGGGTTTTCAGAAACGGTTTTCTCTCACCTCTTTCTCAGAACTGACAGAGTGACTGCCCCAGGGTCACCCACCTGGCTCTGTGCCTAAGGCAGGGCCAGAACTCATGGTCTCCTGGTTTCTAGCACAGTGCCTTCACCATTACATACAAGTGGCTCTGACAACAAATATGCAGCTAAAAATAGTTGTTTTGAACCATCTAGACTGAATAAAAAGAAAATAAACTTACCCCATTTAGACTGCCTAAATCTTTCACCAAATGTTCATCAGCGGAGGCATCATAATTGATAACAGCATGTTGCTTATCCACACTACGTGACTGAAATATTTAGAAGACACAATTTCTATATTAATTTATACATCTGAAGTAGCAAAAAATAATAACTGTAATCATTGATGAAAAAAGTAGATAATTCAAACTGAATTACTACAAAATACACGACACTATCATTGTGAAGAGCTGTTAAAGTGTAAGAAGCCTGGAATCAA
>CM042836.1:61235062-61251973 GCA_023653725.1 Bungarus multicinctus | reverse complement strand
TGCAATAATCTAGGCGGGAGATGACGAGGGCAGATGTGACTGTGTGGAGTGCATCCCAATCCAGAAAGGGCTGCAACTGGTAGATCTTACAGATCTGACAAAAAGCCCCCCTGGCGACGGCTGCTATATGATCTTCTAATGACAGCCATATGTCCAGGAGGACACCCACATTGCGTGCCCTCTCTGTGGGGGGTCAAAATTTCTCCCCCCACGGCCAGCGATGGAGTTAGCTGGCTGTATCTGGGTGCCAGAAACCACAGCCACTCAGTTTTGGTCGGGTTGAGTCGAAGCCTGTTTCGTCCCATCCAGCTCTGCATGGCTTCCAGGCACCAGGTCATCACTTCAATGGCTTCGTTGGGGTGGCCTGGGGTAGAAATGTATAACTGAGTGTCATCAGCATACTGATGGAACTCTACCCCAAAACCACGGATGATCTTACCCAGCGGCTTCACATAAATGTTGAACAGCAGGGGCAAGAGCACAAACCCCTGAGGTACCCCGCAAATCAGGGGCCTCGGGGCCGACCTCTGCCCCCTGCCAACACAAATTGCAAACAGTTGGAGAGGAAGAAGGAGAACAACCATAACTCAGTTCCTCCCACTCCCAACCCCTCCAGCTGTCACAATAAGATACTGTGGTTGACAGTATCAAAAGCTGCCGAGAGATCTAACAGGACCAAGACAGAGGAACAACCCCTGTCACGAGCCGTCCAGAGATCATCCACCAACGCGACCAGCACAACATGGTGTAATGCCACAGAAAAGGGCCAGATAATATGGGGCACTTGCTCTTTTTATTCATCCCATTCTTCCCATTTGGGCTTAGCCAAGGAAAAGAATAGAGGGAAGGAGGAAGTGCTGAAACTGAGCAATGTTTTGGTCACGAGGCATATCTGTTTAACCAACATTGACCTAAGCTTCTAGTTACCCAACCTTATGAAGGTTGAGCCAATGTGCATTAGCTAATTCTTATCTTAAAATTTACTTATTATTGAATTTGCTTACATATGACAAAAGAAATGTATCATTACTATATTACCTTGCTGACTTCAGTTTATCCCAAGGAGATTTGAATCTGCATTTTGCAAATCACTACATATGACTAAATAATAATTGTGATTTCAATTGAGTTCATTTCAAGAGTCTTTATATGGAGTACAAGGGGGCAATTCTTCCTGGCATTCCACATGGGATCCCATACCTGTAGCATGGTCCAATATTTGAATGCCAAGAGTTATTTCAGATTCTTTTACACATTCTTGATAACTAGACCATGTTTTTTTTCAGCATGAAAGAAGAAAAATTACACTGATGAATGGCACAGTGAGAAGAAAGGAAGAGGGTGCAGAAGATGCTCCAATAGCATTCTGTCAAGTCTTTAAATGCTCTGTTCCGTACCAAAGAGCTGAAGATGCTTCTTGGATGAGAAGCAAAACGTCTTCAAAGAAAGTAAGTCCAGTCACCTCTTGAAAAAAGCACCTTTGGGACAACCATGACCTGCATGACTGAGAATCTCCATAGACCAGAGGTGTCAAACTCACATCATCACAGCAGCATCACATGACATATTGGGACTTTTTTCCCCTTCACTAAACCGGGCATGGGCATGGCCAGCGCATGTTGCATCCAGCCTGTGGCCGGGAGTTTGACAGCCCTGCCGTAGACACTCTGTTCTGCAGTATAGCTTTTTTTTTCTAACTGTACTCTTCAAATAAATTATTAAGGTAACTCTGTTCCTAATTAAGATAAATCAATAGAACACTAATATAAAAAGGCTTTTATTACAACAGCCAAGGTGACAGTAAGTGTCTGTTTCTGGTACACTTGATAAACTGGCAGGTATCAAGCCCTTTCTGCTATAATCTCATTATTAAAGTTAAACATGTAAATAAATGATAAATTAGATTATATCATATATTTGGAAGAAGCTACTCGTGCTCACTATGGCCTACCATATTGTCCATGACCTACCTAGGCATTTTAACTGTCTGTACAGTCACTTTTTAAAACTTTAAATTTCTGGAAAATGTAAATCTCAAAGCATAACGGTCGGTTGCAGCAATTATCTCTATATTCCTTTCACCCTCTCATCTGGATCTCTTCTGCATGATTGTGTTTTGATCAAAGCTATCAATGCAGCTTTAATGTCAGAGATTAGCAAGAAGTTGGAGGAAGCTGTGTTGAAATTTTCTTTGTTAAGTAAACTTTCACGTGGCTATGCAAATGTCAGATCATATCAGTACTGCCTTATTGTAAAAATTTATATCATTGATTATATATCTTCGGAATGGTGATAATATGGAAGCGCATATTATTTGTTTAGCAGGACAACATTATTTTGCTTTTTGAACTGTACGTGCATGTATGTGTTGGATTTCAACACTTCTGCTGAAGAGTACTGTGAATAGATGATTTAGAAGGATAAAAATCAATATGTATTTTGGCTGCCTCATTTTATATGATACATATCTATTCAAAGTTTCAATGGATCTTGTATTGTCATGTATCTGGATATATCATTGATTCCTACATGGAGTTACACAGCAATCTTACTTGCCATGTTGCTGTCAGCTAAATAAGAATGAGCTCTTATATGCATTATTTTATTGGGAAACTCTCTCTCTCTCTCTCTCTCTCTCTCTCTCTCTCTGTGTGTGTGTGTGTGTGTGTTGTTAATCCTTTCTCTTGGAATCAGCAGAAGAAAAAGCAAGGGAGTTTCCAGTATCACATTTCCTCTTCTGAAGTTGGAGGGGTTTTTCCCCTAGTCTTTGGCTCTTAGAAGGCTCTTAAAAAATCATAGGATTGAAACTTTAGCTGACTTTTCTCAATGAACTAATTTCATAGAAATACAGGATTCTCTAGCAGTTTATTTGACATTGCATTGGACTATTGAATTGGGCTGTCTTCTTCCTTCCATTATGTTAACAAGTCTCTATATTTCCTGTTGAAGATTGTTATGTCTTTTTTACTTACATTAATTCCATTTAATTGTCTTTATCCCCTGCTTATTTAGACAACTAGTCCCCTGTTTTCTCTGTAGTTTTAATTTACGGTAATCCTGACTAATAAAATCTGGGAATTCAAAATATATCCAAAGAAATAACTAAAAAAATTTCAAGTTTGCTTTTGAAGCCACATATAGTTTCATGGGAAAAATTATACTATTACAATGACTATATATAGAATAATTGCTAGAAGTACAGTGCAGTAATGCATAGTTCCCTAGCAATGAAAATTGTGGATACAAACAATTTGAGCTACTGTATTATTGAAGATGAATTTGTACCATGCAACCAAGAAATTAACTCCTTAAACTGCAGAGAAAAAAGACAGAAAAATAGTAGAATTCTTCTGGTACATAGAATTAAAAGTATGTCAAGTGAAATCACAATAGAAAAGTGTGGGGGGGCAGGAAACCCAGTTATTTTGAGTTATAAAAGTTCTAGTAATGAGAAACACTAGCGTGCTGAAATTAGCTCCAAAAAATTATAGGTTGTGCACCACAAGCAAAGTTAAGAACTAGTTAAACAGTTTTGTTGTCAATGCTACATACTAGATAATGATATTGTAAAGTCAGAACTTCTATACTAACCCTAGATGCCTGATGCAGGAATTCTGACCCTCTAGGAAGAATTTGTCCTTATTAATAAGGTCATAATTCTCAATGATTTCTTATTTGTAAAGAGACCTAATTTTCTGTTGGAGTTAATTTCCATGTATCTGCTGAATGTTTCTTGCAACTTGTTAGTACTCAATTCGTGGCCTCAGAAAGACTGACACATAAACTCAGAGCTTCTAAAAGTGCTGGATTCCTGACTCTAGAACTGAATTACTTGAAGATGGTTGCCCTTATAAGATATTATAGTTTAATTTGATGTGAAGTGAAGATTCTTCCAGATATACACAGTGGGAATTTAAAAACAAACAAAACTTTAAAACTTGTGGTATTACCATATTCCCAAAAATAAGCCCCTATCATGTTTTCTGCACATGCCCCCAAAATAAGCCCTACTTAAGTACCTGTGCAGCCAGCTGCCTGCCCATTCTGTCTGGTTGCTTGCAGTGCCATTGAAATGATGGAAGGTGAGGCTAGAAGGGAGGCTGGAGCTACCCCACGCACTCAGAGCCCCTGTCACTAGGCCATCCATGCCCCAACAGCAGCCATATGCAGCAGGAGCCTACGTGGCTGCTGACCCACTTCTGCTTGCTTGAGGCTGCAATGGAGCAGGAGGCAGAGTGAGGCATCAGTGCCATGGTCATGAGGGGAGGCTGTGGGGGTCCTGAGGTGAGCCGATGCAGAGCATTTGGGGCAGCTCTACCCCTCCCCACCTCGCAGTGGCAGGTCTCAAAAAAAAAAATAAGACATCCCCTGAAAATAAGCCTTGGTGCTTATTTCTGAGCCCAAAAGAAAATAAGACTGTGTTGATACTGTGTTTCCCCCAAAATAAGACTTATTTTGGGGGAAACACAGTATCAACACAGAATTTTCCCAAAGGATTGGCAATTTGTGAATAGGGATACATGAAGCCTTCAGACACATAGCAATCTATGTAAGTTCAGAATTCCAGAATATTACTGGGTATTTCTAGAATTCATTTTAGAATTAAAATCATCCTGCACTGTTTGATCAGGGATTAACTATCATACTTGTATATTAAATGTGCAGTTAGCATGGCCTGCTTGTCTTCAAACTTCAAGTAGAACCTTGATGGAGTGGCTGTTTGGGAAATTGGAAAAGGTGGCTCTCAGACCATGTTGGGCTTTAAAGATTAAAGGTATATCTTTGGAGCTAGAAATCAGCTGAAAGTCAGTTAAGGGCCATAATATTGGATTAGAAATAGTGGGTGGAGGCCCCATCCAGATTTAGTTGCAGTTTTGAAATTCTTCAAAGCAGCCCTATGTGGAGTATATTAAAATAACTTCATCTAGATGTCATTAAGGCATGAATTACCATGGCTACCAGCTTTTTCATTCTTCCCCAGGAAAGGGTGTAGCTGGTAAACCAGCCCAAGATGAAAGAAAACTTTCTTCAGCCCCACCCCATGGGAGAATTCAAGAACAGTACCAGATCTAAGAGTACACCCACAATAAATGAGCCTGAGTTTTAAGGGGATTGTAATGCTGTTAACATTGGCTATAAGGCTCTTATTGATTCAATTTTACTTCAGCATTACTTCATTTAGTCAGGAAGAAGTTTTCATTTTTTTAAAATTGTGATCTGGTCCCTTTCTAGTCAATACAGACATGGATCATCCAGCAAACCAAACTAAACCAAATCAAACGTATTTGTTTTGCAATATCAAATTACCCATACAACCTACAATGACATCTTGGGCATCTAATTTTATATATGCATATGTACTTAAAATGCAGTGCTGCATTAACATTTTATTAATAAATCCCTACCATGTGTTCCCCTTCTGTGTTTCTTCCTGTATGGTTTCCAAGACAAGCTATCTGCAAAGCCATGAAGTTGTCAGCTGATTCATCTCTGTTATGTTAAATTTATGCAGGTTGTATACCAAGTCTGTTGATTTCAATTGATCTCAATTTAGAACCAGACTCAGTCACACCTACTGGGATGTAGCCTACTCAAGCCAAAGGAGAAAACCCAGGGTTGTGTGCTTTCTAATGGTTACTCCAGACTCTCCAGATATAGCATTAATAGGTCAAGGGCCCATGATGTCACTGCAATATTGTCAGCAATCTAACCACTAAAGACTAACACCCCCAGACCTAACAAGCAAAGGAAGTAAAAGAAAAACAACAATACAGCAGTTTATTTTTAAGCAGCATGAGAGGACGTGGAGGGAAGAAACCACTCTAGGTACAACAGAAGTTTAACTTTGAACGATGTGGCTGTGGTTCAATATATGTTGAAATGAACCAACTCCTGAAATAGATGAAGTGAGGCTGGCAGGAGTTATTTTAAAGTTTTGATTTGTTCTCTGTTACATACGACCATGGGATGGGGGAAAAAAGCCATTAAAAAACAAGCCAGATAATATAATTTTATCAGGAAGAATTTGCTACAATCCTACCACCAATGCATGTAAAGTCATGTATGTATGTAGACATGCATGTATCAGACACTGTTTCTTACCATCCTATAGGGAGAACTTATATTACTGCTGAAGATATGGCACAATGATCTCTGAATCTCCCACCCAATGAAAAAAGATGGTCCTGAACAGCCAGTCAGATGCAGCTGCAGAAAACTCAGCCAACCTGAGTAGTTCACTGTGGGGAGAAAGGGACTTCCCATTATACCTCCAGATCTTTGATTTCCACTTTCTCAATAATAATATTAATTAGTAATTGATACCTTGAATACAATCCCAAGACAACTGAAGCAACAGTTGAACAGCATTGGCATTGAAAAAATCACCATCAGTCAATTGCAAAAGGTGGCTTTAGTTGGAACAGCTTACATCCCTAAGACAATATCTTTAACATCATCAAACACCTTCTGCCTATCCCAGGTCTTGGAAGACAAAGCTTTTTCTGTGTTAGTCACTTGAGTTTGGCCATTATTATCACATGCAAAAGGTATAATCTCTTACTGCCTACAACACATTACATGACTAAAACTTTAATTATCTGCCTCTTACAACATAATTTTACAGATACAACTTTTGGTAGGAATATATCCACACATTGTTTGGCATCACCAAACCACGTAACGATGAAGGTGATCCAGCACAAACATAATCAGTCCTAATTTGAGAAATGAGGTTGGAGGAGGCAAACCTCTGATCACAGGATATGCTACCCCCCAAGCAAATTGCCAAAAGTGTCCCACATCATTTTTCTTCTGGAGCTGGAAATGACTTAGTCATCAGTACTGTCATCCGGACTTGGTTCTTCTGTTACCACTAAGAATATTCAAATTGTAGACAGAAAATCAGAAGGTTCAAATAGGTTTAAGTATATCTCATCATGGATCACATGTTGTAATGAATGGCAATTACCTGCTGATCTGTTTACTTATGATTTATTTAGTATATTTTAGAGACAATCAAGATAGCTCAGCAAGAATTAAATAGTATAAAATTGAACATTGACTAAAAACATTTAAAGAACAAGCAAGCCTTGAAATATAGAGTTGGAGATTAAAAGGCCCAGAAAAAAAAGTTTAGGCACTAAAAGGCAGTAAAATGACACCAAAGATGTCTGCACTACATGGTCCCTTTGAAGAATTTCCACAACTGGGGCAACACCATTTGGTGAGAAGGGATTGCCAGAGATAGAGATCTCCCTCAACAAATCCAAAAACCTCTACTAAGAATCTGATCACACCTGAGTGAAAAAAAGAATGGTTCAAATCAGTGGTTGGATTCAAATTTTATTACTACCGGTTATGTGGCTGTGGCTTGGTGGGTGTGGCATGGCTTGGTGGGTGTGGCTTTTGGGCATGGTAGGGGAAGAATATTGCAAAATTTCCATTCCCACCCCACTCCTTGAGGAAGGTTACTGAAAAATCCCATTCCCTCCCCACCCCACTAATCTGCTTTCCAGCTCCATTCTCCTGTGCAGGGCAACAAAGAAGACCCAGCCGATCAGCTGAGACTCGGGAGGCAGAGAATAGTTGGGGGCTGGGCCAGTCAGAAGTGGTTTTTGCCAGTTTTCTGAACTACTCAAAATTTCCACTACCGGGTCCCCAGAACCGGTCAGAGCCTGCTGAATACCACCTCTGGTTCAAACCTTGCACAGATGCTTTCAAGGAATAAAGCTTCTGTTTATGAAAGATGCCACAATCAAACATTTAGCAATTTCTCTTCTCTGTTGTCCCTATCACTATCCACCCTTTTCAAATGAGGCCGCCAACCTACCAAGAAAAGGTGATACAAATATCATTTTTTTGCTATCCCTCCTTTGTCAGACATATTATATATAGTTTATGTCAGCTTTTGCCAATGCAGGCATCAGCCCCTTTCCACCCACTCATTCAGGAGACAAAAAGGACTGTGGATTTTATGTGCATGTCCTATATATTATGAACGTGGTGGTACAGTGGTTAGAATGCAGTATGCAGGCTAACTCTGCCAACTGCTCAGGAGTTCGATCCTGACCAACTTAAGGTTGACTCAGCCTTCCATCCTTCTGAGGTCGGTAAAAATGAGGACCCACATTTTGCGGGGCAATATTCTGATTCTGTAAACCACTTAGAGAGTGCTGTAAATAGTATATGAAGCAGTATCATATATCTAAGTGCTATTGCTATTTTCAACATTGATTAGATATAGTACAGCGTGCAAGGACCTCCTTTTGAACCATATCAGTGTTTACCATTATTCTTACCATAACAAGACATCAGGTTTTTTCCTCAGATTCCATTTTCTGGTTAATTAATTAAGCAAGAAAAGATCAGCTGCTATATACAAACAGTTTTACAGTTCTTCCCAATTTTCATCTTTCCAGTGTCTGCCTTCTGAGGAACGTGAAAAATAATTAGTATCTTTATGGACTGAATGTTCTACCATTTCAGTTATCTATATACCTGCCAATAATAGTAATACCCTGATAAAATAATAGTGTGCCTATCCTAAAATGTAGCCACTTCAAAAATTCCATTAAAGACTTACAAAAAGCTTTGGTTAAAACTTAGATGGCAACTTATCATTATTCAAAAAATGTGGATCTTCTTTTTTGTGATTTGGATTTTCTCCTCCTTTAGATATTGGTATTATAATAATAATAATAATAATAATAATAATAATAATAATAATAATAATAATAATAATAATAATAATAATAATAATAATAATAATAATAATAATAATAATAATAATAATAATAATAAAAACAGGAAACAATTCAGGTTTAGAAAGTTCTATGGGAAAACTCAAAAAAAACTACATAATAAATATGCTGAATAGATAAAAGAATTTGAAGATGAATTTAATAAAAATCAAATGAAAGAACTAATAACAGCAGAAATGAATAAAAATCAAATGAAAAGGGTTAAAAACAGGGTTAAAAGGGTTAAAATGCAGGTCTTGGTGTGTTCGGGTCTTTTCCCATGTTTCCCGTGGCTCCCTAGGGAATACCATCCACCGGAAGAAAACACACACCAACCGCTACTTAAACACACAATCCCATCACCACCCTAACCCTAACCCTAACCCGTAGCCAAGACCCTCATCTCCAGAGCCAAACACCTAGCTGACAAAGACTACCTGAAAACAGAATTACACACCCTCACTAACATATTAATTTCCAATGGATTCCAAAGAGACACAATTACCAACCTAATCCTAAAGGAGACACTCCCCCAAAAACCGAGACACAGAACAGGACAATGGTATTGCCCTCCTCCCCTACATCAAAGGCACCATGGATAAAATCAGCAAAATTCTCCACAAACACAATATCAGGACAACCTTCGGCATTGACCAAAAAATCCTAAGAAACCCCAAAGACAAGATCCAGCTAAAAAACCAAGGAGTTTATGAAATACCATGCAACAATTGCCCAGCCACATACATTGGACAAACCAACAGGAGAATAAATTAAAGCCACAGGACATGAAATTAATTTTGAGTGAACCAAATTAATTTCCAATACTGAATACTTCAACAAGAGAATAATAAGGGAAGCCATCGAAATAGAGAAAAACCTCCATAACATGAATAAACAGGATGATGCCTCCCACCTACCAGACATTTGGAAACTAGCCCTTATCAACAAACGAGTCCCAGCCACAAAAACCAACACCGGACCCAAAACAACACATGACGCCACCACCAATCTCCCTCACCAGACTCAAACCCAAACCCACCCCATAGACGAAAGGCAACCACCATCCAGAAACCAGACCATGGCTGCATTATCAGCTGCCACACACCTCGACCCCCAAACCAAGCAAACTGACACACGCCATGAACACAGAGCCAGGCCTCAAACTCGGAGCCAAACTAAAACCCGGAACGTCACATCACAGCCACCGCTCAGGATATCACATCACAGAACTCAGGAGGCTACACCACAAAATCTCAGGATGTTGCAACACAGCCAATCACCCAGGAGATTATAATACAAGACCCAGGATGTCACAAGATTAGAACTCAGAAGGTCATCACACACCCCATTACCCAGGTCATTACGACCCAGGAGATTACAGCACAAGACCTAGGAGGTCAAAACATTAGAACTCAGAAGGTCATCACACAGCCAATTACCCAGGTCATTACGACGCAGGAGATTACAGCACAAGACCCAGGATGTTAAAACAATAGAACTCAGAAGGTCATCACACAGCCCATTACCCAAATCGTTACAACACAGGAGGCTGATAGTCACACAGCCAATACCTCAGCCATACATGTCCTTAAGAAAAAGCCAGCCAATCTGCAAACATCAACTCCATCAACCAATCAAGAAATAACAACACAGCCAACCTCCCCACCAGTATATATAGGGAGACAGCAGCTCAGATCACGCTTTGCTCACACAAGCACAAAGCCGAAAGCACCAGCCTGAAGATGGCGAATGAGTTCTCGTCGAAACATTGCCAAGATAGTCTCAATCTTACACGGGAAAAGACCCGAACACGCCAAGACCTGCATACCTGTATCCATGAAAATCTACAAAAACAAAAGATTGCACAAACTAATTATAAACAATGATATAATAAAGTCGCCAACATAGTTTATTGGAAGATCTGTAAAAATTATCATGTACCAGTAATGAAAAATTGGTGGGAACATAGGGTTGAAAAAGTAGTTGAAATTAGTAGATTAAAATATTGTGGGGGTTTTGAACACAACAGATAGATTATTGTTCATAAGACACTAGATATAAACATGACTGAAAAGAAGTAAGTAGTGGATCATAGACATGGCATTACCAGGAGATAGTAGAATAGAAGACAAAGTATAGAAGAACATAAAGTACCAAGATCTGAAAATTGACATTTGAAAATTATGACATAAACCACTCACGGTGGTTCCATTGTGGTTATCAGCACACTGTGTGCCATATCAAAATATTGTGGGCAGCATTAGAAAATCTGCACTGTGACAATTTTTCTGTCAGTTGCAAAAGCCACATCTGCACATATTCTACACCAATGCATTATGACATCCTAGGTTCTTGTGAAAGACTTGATGGGTATAAAGGCCAACACCAACTAAAAAAAGTGGCAGCAGGCGATTTCACATTGTTGTGTATATAATAGACAGAGCCAGTATTGCATCATCCTCCATCCAAGCCTATGCCAATTTGTTTTTGTTAGTCTTGAGTAATTTTGGAAGCTACATCCTCTCAGAATCTCATGGTGGGATTAATTTCGACCTCGCTTGGTAGACATTTTCCTTTTTTCCTCTCTCCCCAACTTTTTAGTCTATTTCAAGCTTTCCCAGCTGTCTGTGAAATTCTCTCTGTGAAATCCCTTTCTCTTCCTATCTGATTTTCAGACTCCATTTATTATCTACAAGTATCGTTTATATGTCTGGGAAATCATGGGATAAGATGGCTGACAATGTTTACATTCTCTATTCTCTTAAAACAAAATAGAGACTGTGTATAGATGCTTTGCTGGAGTGATACACTTAACAATGTACCTTGAATCCTAGATCTTTTATTCATTACAACATTTCAGTGAGCAATCTGTGCTTACAGAAATATTGTAGAAATATGGTGTTAATTCTACTCTTGACATGAAGATCAAGCAGAGTTGTCAACACATATTCTTGCCTTTAAAACATTCCTCTTAATTTGGAATCTTCCCTCAAACCAACATATTGGATTCCTGCAAGTGGGATTTTGTGTTGCTGTATACCCTTTGGCCAAATTCATTTTAGTCTGCTCCAACAACAGGTGCAAACAACAGAGGTATCAATACATGAAGCTCAGAAGGCCACCTGGACATTGAGTACAGGATGTGAATTACAATGGATTAAGGATAATAGTTCATTGACCAAGAAGAATGCAGTGTTAAATGTTTTCTCTGATGCAGTAGTAATGACCTTTACACATTTACTTTAGAATTAGAAATCAGCATACAGCAGATTATTTTAGAGGAAATAAATACAATAAAAACAAACAAAGAACTATGAGCTAACATCTGAGAAAAGTGCCTGTACTGTATGGGATCCCTATTGAAATAAAACCCATCAGAATTTCACCTGTAACACACTGAAGGGTACAATTTTCTACAGTTGTAGAATCTGGAGGCATCCTATGCATCTTTCCTTAAATTATGTAAAGCTTTGATATAAATTGCCCAAGAAGTTTTAAATTATTTTCCTCATCCTAACTTTAAAAATAAAATTTCAATAATGGGAGCTTCTCTTTTTAAATATCAGTGTTTCTGTTTCATGCAATGTTTTTTCCTTACACACTCATCCCTTGATTGGCAATTTCTATTCTCTGGATGCAATATTGTAGAAGACCATTACAATATATTTTTACTTGAAGTCAAAAGAGTCATCAAACTACATATACTATTAACAACTCCCAAAACCAGAAAAAACAAATTACCCAAAACAATAAGGAAGCTTCAACCCAAAAAGAAATCACTTTGGCGGAAAAACAAATCTGGTCATGTTGCCAACTTCAAAAGCCGATACAAAAATTTATGCCTCCAGATAAAGACTGAATGCACCAATTATCACATTTAAACAAGAAGAAAACCTTCTATGCACCAATTCCACCCGTGCTTTCTACAATTTTATAAACAACAAACTAAAAGACTCAAGGTCCATCCCAGCCCCTGAAAGGACCTAATGGTAAAGACTGCAATGACAACACTATTAAAGCCAACCTCTTTAACACATTCTTTGGCTCAGTATTTGTAAACAGCAATGGATCATGCCCAGTATTTCCTAGTCGACCCACAGACAACTACAATGATCTAATACATATCGATTTTACAGAAGACAATGTTGAAAAAGCACTACGCAATCTAAAATCATCTCTATCTATTGGACCGGATGGAATATGTGACTACTTCTTTAAAAAGCTATCCACTGCCATAGCAGGACCTCTAAGCATAATCTTTGAAAAATCTTTCAGGACCAGATCCTTGCCAAAACTGTGGTCACAAGCCACAGTCATCCCCATCTTCAAAAAGGGAGACCTCAGCCTAGTTGAAAATTACAGACTAATCTCTTTCTGCTGCGTTACCTATAAAGTCATGGAATCACTTATCAACCAATCCATCATCCTCCACTTAGAAATAAACAACCTACTCTCTAATAAACAATTGGTTTAGGAAAAAACTATCATGTAATCTGCAACTCTTACATTGCAAAAACATATGGACTACATAACTCGATCAGGGCAAAGCAATAGACACAATCTACATAGACTTCTTGAAAGCCTTTGATTCAGTGGTACACGACAAACTACTCCTAAAACTAAAATCTTATGGTATCTCTGGACACCTGCATAACTGGAAAGAAGCATTCCTGTCAAACAGACAACAAATGGTCAAAATTGGAAGTGTCCTATCAAATTCTGTACTTGTCAATAGTGGTGTCCCCCAAGGCATGTTCTAGGACCAACTCTCTTCATCCCCTACATAAATGACCTCTGTGATCATATTAAGAACAACTGTGTTCTCTTTGCTGATGATGTAAAGCTATTCAACACCACAGACAATACTGCTACGCTTCAAAAAGACCTCGACTGTGTATCAGAATGGTCAAATGAATGGCAACTTCAGATCTCAACAAATAAATGCTCTGCCTTACATATTGGCAAAAAAAATCAGAAAATAAAATACAAGCTGAATAGTCAAGACCTTGTTGATGATCCAAACTCTATCAAGGACCTTGGAGTACTCATCTCTAATGAACTATGTGCTAAAACCCACTGTAACTACATAGCCAAAAAGGCATTAAGAGTTGTTAACCTTTTCTCTGGTAATATCATACTACTAACTAGAGCATACAAAACATTTGCTAGACCAATACTTAAATACAGCTCATCAGTCTGGAACCTGCATTACGTATCTGATATTAATACAGTTGAGAAAGTCCAGAAATATTTCACAAGAACAGTTCTCCGCTTCTCTACTCGTTGCAGAATACCTTATGCCACCAGACTTGAAATTCTAGACCTAGAAAACCTAGAACTATGCTGCCTCCGGTACAATCTAAGTATAGCATATAAAATTATATATTGCAATGTCCTACCTGTCAATGAATACTTCAGTTTCAACCATAACAATACAAGAGCACACAATAGATACAAACTCAAGGTAAACCGCACCAAACTTGATTGCAGGAAATATACTTCAGCAAGAGAGTGGTCAATATCTGGAATACTCTACCTGACTCTGTGGTTTCTTCCCCAAACCCCAAAAACCTTAACCTTAGACTGTCTACTATTGACCTCACCCCTTTCTGCACATGTGCACATTCACCCGAGCTGCCCCATGGCTACCACATGGTATGGAAAGCTATGAGAGCAACTGGGACAAATGACCTGGTTCGGGGGCGTGGCCAGCCAGGGGTTGCTACCAGTTCTGCGATCCAAGGCAAATCACCACTAATGGTTCTCCCGAATAGGTGCAAACCTGGTCGAATAGCACCTCTGACTTTTAGACTTTTCTGTCCTTACTGCAATATACTATATGTTTACCCCCCAAAAAATGATTCATTTACAATTCTCTACAAGTCTATTCATCAGTAAATTCTCCTAAGTTGGCTGGAGTTTAATAGTAAATAAACTGTTTAATTTGGAGACTTATTATTGCAATTAATATTACTTATTTATTTATTTTCCCATATTGTTGAAGAAATTGACATTTTAGATTTTGAAAGTTTGGATAATTGAATCCCTACATCCTGTTTAGGATAGCCTCCAAAAATTAATATTCTAAAAATGCATTACATTTTGATAAATTTAATTTAGTATATCTCATTTAACATCTGAATGAAATGACAAAACTGCAAATTAATATGCAACAAAATGTATTTAATTTAATAAAAGGAACATCAATATACATCTATACACATGCAATAAAGGAAAAACATGTAAAAATAAGACAGAACATTTTAATTCCAGTTAAACTCACTCATATTTTAACATAGGAACTGGAATTATAACAAAATAAGAAAAACTTATCCATGAAGTTGTATTACTCCTCACACTCTAAACATCAAAGATAACCTCTTAGAAATAGAAATCAAGTGCTATTATATTTCATAGACACAGCTTGATTCATTGCTATATCCTCTACCTTTGTAGAGATTCATAACATCACCTTTCCAATAAACTGATAGCAATAATATTATGTGACTTCCTGTCATCAGCTCATCAATGTCAAGTTTAATTCAATTTCTTGGAGTACTTGGCCAGTATGGGCATTTTAATAATTACAAATGTCTGATCAAATGTTATTTCTGTCTGAGCCTTTTAAAAAGGCATGTTAAAAGACTTAGATCAAATTGGTTATTTGGTGAACAAAGTAATTCAGATCCATGCAAAAACAAGTCTCAAATAATGATTCATGACATAATTAAACATAAATATAAATACAACCACAGACATTTTGCAATTTGTTTTGTATCATCTATTATATTTCATTGTTTTATGTTGTTTTTTGACTCTATGTATTGCCCAGAATCAGTTGGAATCAGGCAGCATCAAAAATCAAATAAATGCTTTTTTATATAAAAAACTATATAACACAAATATTGCACTTCATCAATGTGAAACTCATGCCATTTCTATGTATGTACAAATGTAAATATTACAATAGTAGTCTATGGAGATTTTCAGTCATCCAGGTCATAGTCCTTGCAAATGTGCTTTTTCAAGAGGCAACTGGACTTTCTTGCTTTTCTTTGAAGATGTTTCTCTTCTCATCCAAGAAGCTTCTTCTTTCATATTATTCATGCAACATTCTCTATGGTGCTAATGCACTTATGTATTTATTATAATATCATTTTTAAATAAACTTTCTATTTATCACACAGTGATCTATTTATCTTCCATATTTGAAGGCCAGCCTTGTTGCTAGTTTGGTAGAACACCAGCAGTTTTACTTGATTTAGTTGTTCAATTTATATAGATGCCCACTTACATACATGAATCTAAACAAATATAAGCACAGAACAAACAAAAAACATTTAAAACAATTAGAACCATAAAACACAATTTGTGGGTAAGTGTAGTCAATGTATTACAAACAATACAACCATGTTGCATCCTCTATACCTCCACCAGAAGCCTAGGCTTGATGGGAAATTATGTCTTCAGAGCTTTCCAGAAGCCAGTAGGGTTGGGGACAATCTAACCTCAGGGATAATGATGTCCCAGAAGGCAGATGTTGTGGCAGAAAAGATTGTCCTCCCGGGTCCGGTCAGATGACAATCCTTAACAGATAGGACTTTTGACATGCTTATTCCACCAGAAAAAAAATGCCCAGAATGGACAATTGGTCTAATGATAGTTTGAAGAGAGGGTAGTACCAGCAAATCTGATGCCTACTAGGGAGTGATTTGACCATGACATAAAAATCACAGAGAGTCCCTCAATTACATTGCCACTGTTCCAACAAGAAAATTGGCATGTGACCTCTCTCCTATGTTAGGCTTGGGATGACTTGGGATAGGTCCATGGTTATCATGGAAGCTATGAACTTCTGAGTAACAGACCCCACCCAGAGAAAGCAGAACGAAGTTCTTCAGGACCATAAGCCTGGGAAATGCCATTGCCAACCAGAAATGGAGTCAAGGAATTCAGGCAGGGAGATTACTATGCTGTACAGAGGCTGCTAGAGTAGCAAGAATCACATTGAGCTCTACAGCCCAACTTAATGAATAGAATCTCAGATCCAGTAATCAGTGGAGCAGTATTCCGAAAGCCGTAGAGTAGGTCTGTCAAACTCGCACCCCATGAGTCAGATGCATCATGCGCTGGCCATGCCTACCCCCATTTTAACGAAAGGGGAAAAAGT
>CM042836.1:59859546-59875562 GCA_023653725.1 Bungarus multicinctus | reverse complement strand
GTCAATCCAGTGGCTGCTATTGGCACCCAAAACCTAGTAATAAATGTTTGGATTTCAATCAGGCAAACAAGTTTTGTAGGCTGCAATCTGGATCATAAAAGACCACATTTGTGGCAAAAAACAAAAACCCAACCTCAAGAACAGGCAGATTTGCACAGGCCAATTTTCTGTCTGTCTTTTTCATCTATTGATATACACTTGCAATTGCAAAGATGCACATGCATTGGAGTTTAATTAGAAGTGTAAAATGCCTCTGAGGAATGAGGAGCATTCAGTATGTAATTCTGTGGCTCATTTTCTTGCTGTAGTGTGATTACATTAGAGGAGAAGTGGGGAGGATCAGACCTTAAACATAGCCGCACATAAAGTACTATTTAAAGTTGTAATGTTTCATATTATCAATAACCACTCCTTAATAAATATATATAATCAGATTAGTGCCTCATCAAAACTTAGAGTAAAATATAGGAAAAAACACACAAGAACAATACGCCCCTGCTTATTGACTCATCTTTGTATATAAATCTGAATACTATTATGCCATAATATGAATTGCTTTTGAAACACATTTTGGTTTTAAAAAATCTGTCAGCTTTGGAAGCCATATTGAGATCAGATGCTCCCACACTGCCACATCTGAGCCTGGGAAAGTGGGAGGGGGGAATTTATTGGAGTATATCTATTTACACATAGTAACATTCTTTTTCTGATTCAAGGTCAGGTTGTGTTGCACATAAATGAGAGGAAGTCTTAACTTGGGATGGATGGTGATTGGGCCATGTGATATGATGATGGGTGCAAGGGGTGGATTTTGTAGTTTTACTTATTGTAAGGAAGCCCAGAACTTTCAGATTCAGGATTCCACAGTTGTGCCAGTTACTATCCAAATAAAGAGGAACCTTTGAGAAGATGTCTGTCTCGGAGTTATTGGGTGGAATGGAGAGTTGCTAGAACGTTGACAAAATCATTTGTTCTTTACTAGGAAAAGATGAGTCTATTTGAGAAAGAGAAGTCTAAGTTCATTGTTCAAACTTGAGAATTATTTCTGATTTTTTTATTATTATTCCAGAACTGAAAATGTATCATCACTTTTCTCTGAATCCTAGAATATTAACTGCAGTTGATAATAGCTTATTAATTTTAACACAATTCTTTTATTTATTAGCATGGCATTGATATGACATTCAATCTCAAAATGTCTTTGCTGTGAAGC
This sequence comes from Bungarus multicinctus, assembly GCA_023653725.1. Taxonomy (NCBI): domain Eukaryota; kingdom Metazoa; phylum Chordata; class Lepidosauria; order Squamata; family Elapidae; genus Bungarus; species Bungarus multicinctus. The sequence continues at coordinate 59,874,349 of CM042836.1, read as the reverse complement.
TGAATTGTAAAATTGAGAACTGAAAGGTTCTTTAAAGGGTTGCTGATCAGATAACAGAGTGATTATTAGAATAATATACTTTTATGATAAGTGGGTTAAAACTGAATGTCACAGAAAGTCTTCTTGGAGTCAATGTATTTCTTTGCATTATGACCTGTACATCCTTAAGTCAAGGGCAAGCCACATGGAAGAAATAATTTTTAGCATTGGGTGGGCAACCCTAGCTCTCCAGATGTTGATGAATCATTGTCCCTAGCACTGCCCATGATGATTGTTGGGGATTTATTGCTAAAACATCAGGAAGATCCAAACTCTGTGAAGTGCAGCAGCATATAAGCATGTACTGAGGAAGCTGCCAGGCAGTGTAGATTCTTTACATTTATGTATAGATTTATATATACTGTAAACAGTATATTGATTCCCTATGCCAACAATTCATATATTATGGAACAAGGGCACATATTATTACCTAAAGTCTTGGAAACAGACTCAAGGGCCCTTTGAAAAAGTTGTCACCATATTATAATATTCAATGTAATGGATAAGGATTAATTCTTAAAATGACACGTAGAAAAAACTTAGTAACTCTATTTAATCACTCATGTTTTTATGTATTTCAATATATAAGCTACGTAATTGGAATAACTCAAGACAACAGACAGAAAATTTTAAAATACTTCATAAAAAGCCAACCACAGGGGAACTTCTAAAATCAAAATACCACATTGGGAAATAGAGAACCAGTCAAAAACATTGAACTATGATTCTGATAAGCGGTCTGACAAAACACTTTGGCTCAGGGCCTGGCAGAGGAATGGTTTTGTAAAAAAAAAAGAAAAACTGCCCTGAAAGATGGAGAAGGCCAACAAACCTTGCAGAAAATGTTATTCCAGAGGACAGGGCCAGCAACAGAGAAGACAAACCTACCAGGTTCCTTGCCTACTAAAGGATGCCTACTAAAGGCATCCTTTAGTAGGCAGGACCTGGAGCATGCCAACCCTATCTTTTAGGAAAGGCAAAAATGATTGGAGAAAGGTGGCCCCATAAATTCCAAGCCTTAAGTAGTCATTCAAAATTAATAGAATGTTAAGTTTCGTCCCAAAGGTGCTTTTTCAACAGGCAACTGGACTTTGTTTTTCCTTGAAGATGTTTTGCTTCTCATCCAAGAAGCTTCTTTAGTTCTGATTCTGAGTCAGATTGAAGAAGCTTCTTGAATGAGAAGCAAAACATCTTCAAGGAAAAACAAAGTCCAGTTGCCCAGTTGAAAAAGCACCTTTGGGACAACCATGGCCTGGATTATTGAGAATCTCCTTAAACGTTTTGTCTTGATTCCATCAGATTCTATCCTGCTTTTATAGGCTAGTAAGAGACAAAAAGAAAATTACTGTATGCTAAAATCTGTTTTTTAAAAAAACAGATTTCTACCCTGCTTTGAGTTTGTCTGCCTTGTAGTTCAAGAGGGGGGTGCAATGTTGACCTCAACTGACCCTGCTCAACACTGTCCAGAAGTTGCAGCTGGTGTTGTTAGCTGGAAAATATCAACATGAAAGCAACAGCAGCTATATTGTTAAAAAAAAACAATTTTTATTAAGGTTAAAAATAATTTTTATTAAGAAAAAAATGATCAAAAGCCATAACGATTACAAAAGGAGCAGAAGTCTGATTTCTCCATTCTTGGGGAAGGGCTTGGGAACAGCCGTGTGGAGAGCACTAATCAACAAGTCGTGGTTAGAGGAAGCTTAGCTTGGTGAAATTGCTTCATTGCTATTCACAGACTTAGTGAAGCAAGTGTCCAGAATAGGATACTAACTGAGGAAGCAATCAGCATTCTTGTAACTTCTCAGTATTTCTGAATAATTCTTCATCCCACCTCCACCAAACAAGAAAAACAGCCCTGCGTGAAGGACGAAAATGATTAAATTATTGCTAAGCGGCATGTTATGTCATGAAGTGGAGGTCTGCGGTCGATTTTTAAAATTAGGTTCTTTTTCTAACTCTTCTCACTAATCTTTAGTTCTCATGACATTTTTTTCCTCCTCTGGGTTTCTTTGGTATCAATTTGTCACCGCTGAGACTGGGAAAGAATGGGGACATGACTGATTTCTCAAGCAGAGCAAATGAGACAGGTTTGCAGCCTTCTTATGTGACTCATGGCATATTATAGCCAAGTTAATCCTGTCATCTGCAGTGCAGCCCTACTGCCTAGCTTCTGATTTACTGCTCCACTGCTTGCCTGAGGAGAGACTCAAGTAAAGTCAGATCAGGAAGAGGTGGAGCCTCATGCTTGGCTGTGTAATCAAGACAGAACTGGTAGAGCCAAACATCACATCTGTAGGTTAGGGCTCTGTCAAACTAGGGTACTTAAGTATTGAGGTTGCCTTGCAGTTAGCTTGGTTCAGATATTGGGGTTGCCATGAAACATATATGCAATAGTGATTCAAGTCCATAGAGTAGTATCTGCAAAAAGGGGATAATATTCTGTGATATGTATAATAATTATTGTCTGGACACACACACTATTTCAAAGTTCACTACGAAGGCTATATATTCATTTCACTACTTTCTGTGCAGTTGACCTGCAAAAAGTCTTATTAACCAGATGTGCCAAATCATGACAATTTTAAAATGCTATCATTGTCTCCAATGAATATGTGATTTTTTTTTCAGGATGAAGCCTGGCTTTTTAAATTATCTGTATCTGTGAGGTATGACGCTTACTGCTATTAGTCTGCTGCTTCATGATTTTATTAACTCAAATGCAAATGTTGATGCAGGGTCTCATTAGGAAATGACAGATGTTTAGCCAGATATATGCATGGGCATCCACGAGAGGGGGACAAATGATGACACATGTGTCATAACATCATCAAGTATATGGTGCAATTTAGACTCTTGCATCAGACCTTGTGACACTATCACATAATTGTGCCACGTTTATTAATAGCTTGAGGCTTGTGTTGACTTTCCAATGTTATTGTGGCTTGCTAACACACACACACACACACACACACCTCCAAAAGAAATATATGACCTTTTGTTTCCCCCCCCCCCACAAAGACAAAGATTTGTGTGAAAACTCCATTAAATATATATCTACAAATTGATATGAATAATTTAAAACTTGATCAGCACCCTGTAATGTTGTGTTCTGTTGAGTCCTTCTAGTCAAATATTGTGGGCGTAGAATAGAGCAGGTCCCTTGACTTTCAAGGAGGAGTCTCAGATGTTGAGGACTGAATATGGGGTTAACTGGACCATGGCTTAGAGATACAGTACATGTAAAGAGCTCAGGTTCAATCCCTGGTGTCTTCAGATACCCTCAAATGGTCTAATAAAAATATACATTTCATATGATGTGTCTTGGTAATTTTTATCTCTATTGCCCAGATGCTAACAGTCGATAGATTATTTTAATGTTCTTGGTCTGATTATAATATTATTATTATTAATCTTTCCCCTGGTCTTACATTAAATAATTCTTCAAATAGACGACTGCTTTTATTATAGACCTGTCCTATATAAAGTAGGATACTTGGCCATCCTAGTCAGTCTTGGGACAAAGATGTTGAATAATAGTTGTGGCCATGGCTGATGATATGTGTTGAGTTAAATTTTAAGCAAATCTAGAAGCAAGATACATAAGTCTGAAGTGGATTGGTAAAAGTGCTGAGAGGTCATATTTAGTTGATTGAAATGCTTAGGAAGAAGCAATTAAGGTATCTGAGGGGGCAGTTGAGATATTTTTCAATATAGGGAAAATTTTATACATTCTTGTGTGTTTGTCCCTTGCTTTTCCTTGGTGTCCAAAGATGAAACTTTCAATTAATAGTTCTTTGTAATTATATGGCTCCTTGAGCTTTGGAAAGCAGTCCATAGATCCATAAAAAAAATGTTTTCCTATGAGGTATATTTATTGCAGTTTTTTTTAAAAAAACCTGTACTTTGAAGTTGGAATTTCTCTCTCTCTTCCTCTCTCTCCACTTTGATACTTTTCTTGTGCATGCTGAGGATCAGCTTCTAATTCCCAGTTACTCAATTCTCTTCAAGTGTAGAAAACCAACACAGACTACAGTTGAGCGCCTGCAGCACTATGACAAGGTTGCATGCAGCTTCATGGGATGATATGTTCTGCCATCTACAAAAATGAACAGGGAACTCTTGTCAAGATCAAGGCTGCACAGCTATGAGAGCAGCCAAATTTATTTCATTATTTTGATTCCTTTGTCTCATTTTGCATTCAGAGCCCAACTGTGTTTGGCTAAGCCCCTGCCCTCAGGACTATGCAACATGAGTAGATAAAGCATAATAAACTTACCTCCTTCCTTTTCAACAAGGAAACAAAGAGAACAACAACAGCAGGGAATGCAGAAACCAAATCTATTTGTTATCTGCATTGTTTTCTTTACTTAAGACATTTTGCTACTTGATCTGTTAGGAAAAAGAATCTTTATTAAGAGAAGAAAGCTAAATGTAATATTCTACTTCCCTTTCTTCTTTTGGTATTACATTTTTATCCAATAATCTCAAAATGGCTTCCCTTTTCCCATTACAGAATATCCTGATAATGAAACAGATTAAGTGGAGAAACATGAATGTATGAATTCATCCTGCATACTGATTTATTAGTTTGGCCATGGAACAAATCCTTTTAATCATTCATTGTAGACATGGCACTATCAAGTTACGTATAAAAGTGTTTTTATTACTGTGTATATTGTATCCCTCGAAGCAGTTCCTTTCAGTTTTAGGGTTCTTCTGTACTGTGGCCTTAAGCTGCTCCATTTTCATGCATAAACTGACTGGAAATGAAGCTTTCTCAATTTGAAGACCTTTTTCCACTTTGGCCACTGTACTGGTCTGGTTTTCTGTCTAGCCCATGCTTACCAGAGTCCCCATTTGGTGGATTCTCCTGTTTCTTTACCTCATCCCTCTCGCTGGAAAAACATGCACTGGTCTATTTCCTTTTTGTTGGTATTCCTTGAAGACTCATGCTTTCAATTGCTGTTGTATAAGGTACCTCTGTATTTGACACCTTCCTGTCTGAGGAGAGGAAAAAGTGGAAGGAGGAAAATCACTGTTTTACAGTCTTTCCTCTTATTTGGACTACAGGGGGAAAGTTTACAGAATTGTCAATTTCACTTAGTTTAAAAAGAGAGAGTTCTGTTCCACTAGTGAACATGTAAAATAAAAACACAGATGAGCCCACTGCTTTCTTTTTAAAAGGCCAACATTTAATCTGACTCAGCAACCCAGCATACAATATTCCCTTTTAATCTTAGGTTCCCTTTCTACCCAATTAATCATTAGGGGATCCAGAAATACCACAAACAGGTGGCTGAATGGAGTTGATGGGTGGGGAAAATATGGATGGAAAAAAAATGCAGCTGAAAGGTTCATTGCTTTACTGGTACAACAAGAAAAAAACCCCACACCCCCTCCTATCAGCAATTGAGGTCCAAGCAGACAAAGTTGCTAATTCAGCACTCAAGAAAAATTATCTGTTGAAGGGTGACCACCAGTTACAAGGGGAAGGACGTTCCTGCCATAGAGCATGTTAACCCAAATGAAATATTGGGATCCCTAATTTTTATTCTTATAATAAGCTATGTTGAATATTTTATAGAAAGTTTAAAAATACATGCTCAATATAGCAAACTACTAAGGTCAAGAAGTCCAAGAGAATTTAGATATAGACTCTAAGCCCATCACCAAGAATTAGGTAAACTAAAACAGACCATAGCTGAAATTGTTGATGTTTTTACATATACTCAAATGCACACTCTCTTGTGAGGTTTGCTGGAGCCAGTCTGAGGTTATTGGGCTAGAAGGATAGACAAGCATTGTAAGAATTATGGACAATCTATTTCTGGAGTGAGTGCAATCCTATTCACAGAAATGTCACTATCTCTACAAATAGTGGATGCTGTCTAAAATGAATTTGTTATATAATAAACAGTCACAATAATCATCCATGTGTTGCAGGAAATATAAGCCAGACAAACAGAAATTAGAATCTTTAGCAGAGGGAACTATGTAAACTAAAGTATGTAAACCAAATATTTAAATTGGAGGGAATACTTTAAAAGTGGAATCCGGAGATTTGGACACCATATGGAAAAGAAAATGTGCATTTATCAGCTCCTCTAGTTGGTTGCTTAAATATGTGTACACTTTACTACTCTCCCAGTTTCAAGCTAGTATGTTTACCGAACAGTCTTCCTGGGAATTCTGTGATTTATAGTTCAAAATATCTGGAGGATGCTTGTATGTCCAGAAGGGTCAACAGCTATTTATTTTGGATTAGGAAACATGTAGCAGATGAAATATGATTTCCTTATCAGGGTTTCTATAGAATCATTGAATTGCTTTTAAGTGTAGTAAGAAGCCTGGATAAGGAGTGGCATAAACTTCAATGTGCTATTTATGGGACAATCTTTAAAAGCTGATTGACTTGGAATAACTGGCTTACAAGGACGCAGGGAATGTAGCTTCCAATAAAGATGTCTTCTTCCTGAATGGAAACACTCCCCAAATAGCACCACTTTTCCTCTTGAATTCTCATTCAAGCTGCGGTCATTAAAAATTAACCTCAAATCTGTTCTTCATTAACAACTGCCAACTTCATTCTTGGAGCTTCTAATATCCATTTGCAGGGCTCTGTTTAAGCAGTTTGTCTCTTAACACTTCACTCTCCTCTGACACATCCAGTTGTAGTGTAAGAGTGTCAATTTTCGTGGGTAAACCAGGCAGGAACATGACTAGATGAGTTAAATCTACTTTATTGTAAAGAAATATTAATGGAATCTTGCAAGTCTGAAAGTACAAAACTTCCCACCACCAATTTAATTGCTTGATCTCAGTTTCTTTCTATGACGATTAAGCCTTGAGGGTAGGCACTCTTGCCTCTCTTGCTTGCTTGTTTCCTAGGCAACATCTCTTCTCCTTGTCCCACAATGTCATCCATTCCATAGATTCCATTACAGAGAGCCAGTTAACACTGGCTTAGCTGGTTAGTTCATTAATACAGATCAAACCTGTTTAAATGACCAAAAATGACCAAATTCCCATTCTACTGACTGCAAAGAGGACTTTCAAGCAAATGCACTCAGAGGTTTGTTATTTTGACTTGTTATTTCTATTTGCCACAGTTTGTCTACTAACCATGGATTCTACCTTCCAATGTATTATCTTATTTGATTTATAGATGATTAAAGATGATTTTTTTATCCAGTACTTGCACTTTGGGGCAGCATTTAGATGTTTTTAGTTCTGAGGTAAATTATTAAATTAGATAATTTTAGTTCTGAGATAAATTATTAAACTAATTAACTAAACTGTTAAGTGGAGAAAAACATGCATGGGCTAAAGTGTCCTAACCCCCTGTCCAGGGATGGCATGATAAAACAGCATAATTTCAAGAGCTCTAAAATTGCTAAGCTTTGATATATGGTATATAAACTTGCAATAATTCTACCATAAATTGCTGGCGACCAAACTTTAGCACTGGACATTGGGAGCTCTTTTGTGTGGATTAGTTCCAATTGGTCCAGCTACTGGATTAGGTAGGGTAACTAGTAGTCACAACCTGCATGATGGAGGCCAGTTGTCAGAAACTCTTGGGATTAAGTGTGGACTCCATGTGGGAGTGGAATATCGAGAAGCAGGTTGGCAGCCATGGTCATGGCTTTGCTCAACTTCATATTATGTATCGGTTATGCTCTTTCCTAGATTTTTCAGTCATTTATGCTCTGGTCATCTCCCATATGGATTATGACATTGTTCTACATGTGGTTAAACTTGAGGAATATCCCAAACCTACAACTGTGCAGTCCAGGGCATTCTAGGGTTGCAGATATAATACCTCTGCTATGTGAGTTGCATTGTGCCAATTTACTTCTGGATCCAATTCAAATGTTGTTGATAATGATCTTTTAAAGCCCTTCATGGCATGAAACTAGATTACCTGAGGAACTCTCTTGTTCCAATTACTCTACTCATCTCAAACAGGCAAAGAAGATATGCTGTGGATCTCATGAGTTAAAGAATTCTGACTGGTGGGATCCAGCATTGTTTTCACTCTTTGGAGATGGATCTCCACTTTACTGGCCTTCTGGAAAAACATCAAGTTCTAGCTCTGCCAGTTGGAATGGGGGTCTAAGGTGATATATACCATGGTTTGAAGGTGCTTCTCCTGTCTGTTTTAACTATTTAATACCTTCATTTTGAAGCCACAGTGGTGCAGTGGTTAGAGGGCAGAACAGCAGGTTACTTCTGCTGCTTGCTGGCTGCCTACAATTTGGCAGTTCAACTCTCACCAGGCTCAAGGTTGACACATACTTCCATTCTTCCCAGGCGGGTAAAATGAAGACCCAGATTGTTGGGACAATATGCTGACTCTGTAACTGTTTAGAATGGGCTGAAAAGCACTGTAAAGTGGTATATAAGTCTAAGTACTATCGCTATTTATTTTAATGTTCTTAATTGTGTTTTTATATGTTTTTCACTATGCCTGTTTTTTACTACTATTGTATGTCAATCAGTCAAAATGGGCACTCTCTATCTGGTGCTTCTGTGATTCAGCTGTACCTTACAAGTAGGCACTTAGGTATGTCTTCACATTATTATTATTTTGGCTTCTTGCACTGCCAGCCTGATGTTAAGACTGGATTTGGCATTTTTGTCCATCTATTGAGTCCTTCCCAAGGACCTGAGATAGGCAAATGCAGATGCTAAAGGTATTGTCTCAGGATGTAAGTTGTTTTGAGTAAAGCTGCCTTTTGTAATTGTGATTTTGTCAATGCCAATGGTATTCAAATGGTGTTCCAGTTGTTTTGGGATTTCACACAACAAGCCTATTACTATTGGTATTATCTTTACTTTCTTTTGCCACAGTTGTTCTATTTCTATTTGAAGGTCTTTACATTTTGTTATTTTCTTCATTTTTTTCTCTTCCATTCTGCTGCCTCGAGGTTGTGCCACATCCATTAACCAGACCATTTTTGTCTTTCTTATTGACAAGAAAGACCTGCCTGTGTGTTTGAATTCCAAAATCTCAGAATACTTTAGCTTCTTCATTTTTGATTACTTTCTCTATTTTATGGTCCCACCAGTTCTTTTTGCAGGCAAATAGTATATCTTGCAGATCTTTCAATGTACCATTGTTGCTACTTTGTCATACTGTTATAATCAGTCAATGCAGCAGCAGCAACCAGGTAGTCCACTATTTCTTCAGCTTCTTTGCAGAGGTGTACTTGCTGTCTGTTGCTGTCTTCTCAGTTCTGGGTTTATATGCATTTGTTCTTAAGGCAGTCAGCATTAACCCTCTCTCTTTTTTCAACTTTCCTGCTCTTAGCCATTGCCAGGTTTTGTTATTATCAGATTTTCCTGCTATTGTTTTTTCTGCAGTCCTAATTATCCTCTGAAGTCTATGTCGTCTGTCCTGTTGGGTTGTAGAACCAAACCAGACAGTTATAGAGGTGCAGATGATAGACTCAATAATTCCTCTGTAGAACTGGATCAGCAGCTCCTTGCGCAGTTTGAGCTTTCTGAGTTGGCACAGAAAGAACATTCTTTGTTGTGCTTTTTTGATGATGTTTTTGATATTAGGTGTCCATTTTAGGTCATGTGATATAGTAGAACCTAGAAATTTGAAGGTCTCTACTGTTGATACTGTGTTGTCTAGTATTGTAAGAGGTGATAGTTATGGAGGGTTTTTACGGTTTTGAGTGAGTTCAGTTCCAGATTGTTCCAGTTACACCACGAGACAAGTTGTATAACCTCCTATCTGTATGTGGATTCATCGTTGTCTCGAATGAGACCAATCGCTGTTGTGTCATCAGCAAACTTCAGTATTTTAACAGTTGGATTGTTTGAGATGCAGTCATTGGTATATAGGGAGAAGAGAAGTGGAGATAGCACACAGCCTTGGGGGCCCCTGTGCTGATTGTACAGGTATTGGATGTGATTCCGCCTAGCTTCACCTGCTGCTTCCTGTCTGTTAGGATTAGGGTTAGGGTTTCTATCTTCACAGTCTAAGTAAAGAGAGAGGAGCAGGAGGGAGGGAGGGAGGGAAGGAGGGAGAAAGAGAGAGGGGGGAGAGGGAGAGGCAGAGAGAGGAAAAGAAGAGAGAGAAATAGAGAGGGGGTGGAGAGAGTAAAAGCCAAGCCTTGTGATGAATTCTGGCATCTAAAATCACCTGGCTCCCTTGGGTGTTTGCAAGCTGAATTAACATATGCTGGCATTTGATTTAAATTGGGTATATTGGTAGCCAGATTAATGTTGGCATTTTCAATTGGTATAATGTGAGTGCTCATATGTCCAAGGTTTAATTACTAAAAATACCTTCAGAGAGATAGCTCTTGATTATCTCATACGATACAGAAGCATAGGGCAATCTATTTGCTAACTGGAAATAGGAAGCAACAGCCTTTCCCTAGGGAAGGGCTAATTCAAGAGATGCTTTTGATATGTTTCTTTGTTATTGAACTACAGCAGCCATACACATTTCCAATTCCTTGAGGATTATGTATATTTCCAACAATAATTCCTGAAATATTACCATTTATGTAGGAAGTAGTTGTGAGACCACTTCATTTATTTCTTCTACATCTGTCTTTTTAATAAGCATATGTACCCATATCTTTTATGACTAATTTTGATTTTGGCATCAGACTCATCCACAATATGCACATTTGCTTGGTCACACCTCTGATACACTGGTTGTATCATTTGGGCACCTGGTCCAGAAGCAGCTGCTCCTTGTGATGTCCCTGTTTCTCTCCTCCTACTGTGTCTGCACCAACAAGGGATGATGAAAATAATGTATTATTTGCAGATGAACAAGAGGTAGTAGTTGAATAATTTTGGAGAGTTTCAGAATGCTTTATTTACCTGATTGATATAAAAATAAAAGCACAAAATTGGTTAACTGCTGAAGAACAGGCCATATTTTCCCAGTTTCCCTTTGCAGAGTTTGCATTATCATTTTGGTCAGTATCAACAGAACAATTCAAAGTAAATATGGAGAAACCTATAAAAAGAAAAACTGCAGTCATGATTTTAAAATAACAGGGTATTATTCCCTCTAGAAGAACCCCACAGTTTTGGAATAAAGTTAACTCCAAATGATATATTTCAGATGAAAAATGATTCCCAGACAGAAATCAAGGCATTTAAACCATTCATGCTTGAATAGCTTTAGGAGGATAGCTGCTATCCTACACAGTGAAGCAAAAATACAGCCTTCTTCTTAAGTATCAAAAACTATGTACAGTTCCTCCAGGTGCAGAATTGCAGTGGCAGCTTCTGGTGAATAACCTTTCAGAATTGAAATGATGCCATTCTCATGTATAGTTTGGCAAGTCTTTTGTGCGGAAACCAGCTAGAAATGAAACCAGAAAGAATTGCTGGCTGGAGTTCAAACTGTTCTTCAGCTTTGGCAATAATGCTGGCATTCTGTCCTGACAGCAGTTACTATGGCCCCTGAATGATGGATTCTCCTGCTTCTATACCTCTTTCACTTGTGCCAGGAAATCAAGTGCTATTCACTTCTTCTGGGGTGTGTTTGTATGTCTTTGGTGTTGCATGATTCCACTGATATATGTTTGCTATATATACCACATCTGTCACTTGGGCTGGAAGAGGGAACTGGTAGAGCTCTTTGCAATTCTACCTTTTTAAAAATAAAGTTATGTCATTTCACTGGTCCACTGGGAAAACTGGTTTTTTTTAAACTTCCCATTTTCACCAATCTATCAGTGAATCTGCTAATTAAAAAAAAAAAGATATAGTGTTTCACCCTCCACTGATAGTAGTAGAAACCTAAAAGGTCAAGTGATTCATCAACCCTCACTTATCAGCTACTGTTGCTACACTGGTAGCTTCAGAGGATGGATTCTTGGAAATATTTATTTATTTATTTATTTGTTTGTTTGTTTATTTAGTCATACAATTATTAGGTAACAGATATAAGTATAAACATGGTTATAAATACATGAAATGGATACAAATAAGAAGAAAAGAAACAATAGGACAGGGACGATAGGCACGTTTTGGTGCATTTATGCATGCCCCCTACAGACCTATTTAGGAAAGGGATGAGGTCAATAGTAGAAATATGTAAATACGGGCAAGATGTGTCTTCTCAGAGGCAGACCTCCTGAAAATGACCATAAAGAGCAGAGGAAGCAGATGGCAAGCTCATGCCAGCCTAAATTGGAAAATACCACTCTTGATGTGGAGCAGGAAAGCACCATTGAGGAGGCTGCAGTCAGGAGAGGGGTGAGCTACAGTTGATGTCATCCATTCCAGCCCTCCAAATGACACTGCTGAAGCATTGCCCTCCAATGGTTAGTGGATACTGCAGAAAGATTCTGGCCTAGACAATTGATTTTTCTGGATAAGAAGTAGAACTGTTGCAGCACATGTGTTGCACAATAAATGTATCTGAGATTTGGAATACCTTGGATTTTTAACCTTTCTTTTTGGTATTGATTTTTAATTTGGCTTATATGTTCTGATTTTCTTGTCCAGAATGACTTTAAATTGCTGCCTACAGCCTGACAATTTCATCACTTTCCATCAACTATCATTCCTCTTTATTTGCCTAAAAATGAATATTGTTATAGTGAAACTATCTAATGTTCTATGATCTAGAACTGATATGGCAATGAAGCAGCTCTTGTAGGTCAAATCACCTTAACATTAATCATTATTAATACTATTTTAGGTGCTTTTCGGATAAAATGTTTATAGAATTGAAAAATGGTCAAACCTTTTTAATAACAAAAAACAATCAAATGAAAAAATGACACAAAACATATAAACAGTAATTTCAGCTAAAAGTAGCAAATGTTTTGGGAAGGAAAAGGAACATCAATCTATTATAGAGCAGTCCTCCCCAATCTAACTCTTTCCAAAAGAATAAGACTGCAGTAACTATCCTCCTTGACAAGGTGAGAACTTCAGTCCACCATATTTGGAAGGCTGGGAAGGCAGGCCTGATTGGGAGAGGTAGCGATAGAAACTACAGAAAGAGGAATCAAAATTAGTCATCCAAAGAGGACTTCCAAAGATTGGGTGACAGAATCGTCAACTTGTGCAATTTTGTAACCTCTTTTCTTCACACTGCTGATAAATGGACCTTCACATTCTGCACTACTTGAAATTCCCAAACAACTTTCAAAGGCACTTCAAAGTAAAGGATATTACCCAAATCCTGATTAGTGAATGATTAGTGAATAGCATTTAGTCAAGCAAAACCAAGTTTAGATCTAGTTAGTGCTTGAATGGGAGATCATCAGAGAATCCCAGCACTGTACATTAGAGGGGGAAATGAAACCAACCTAACCCAACCCAAAACCTCAAAACCTGATATTCTAGGAGAAGGCAACAGCAAACCACTTCTCCATTGTTGTCAAGAATATCATGTAGACATTGTCATGAAGCCACCAGGAGCTTGGTTCACCTTTAAGGAGACATTACCTTTCACGTTAAATATGAAAGTATATGTGCTATTTTAGGAATAAAATACACCTCACTTGTTTTAATAAAAAATAAATGTACCCAAACTTTGTTGTCTCTCACTTTCTGATATAACTTTATTGACATTTCATTACCCTCACATACTGTTCTTCTATCAGATGGTTTCACATATATATTTTTATCAACACGAAGAATCCATTTCCTGAGGTACACATACAACATAACAGAGAAACACTCTTCCACCAACTTGTGAAGCCCTCTGAACTGGAACAGAATTATTCCTGTGTTTTCTACAGCTCCTAGCATACCATCTAGCAATTTATTTCAGTTTATTCCAGATGGGCTCTCAGCGTGGCTTAGAGTCAGGCATTATAATCAATTTAAATCAGCCAATATTAAAAAAACAAAAACAAATAACAGATTAAAATCACCAAAGTCAGGTAGACTATAGCTGCTGGAATTATGAGACGATATTAAATTCCTTTAGCTATATTAAATAAAAGTCATCATAATGACTACCTGGTTATTTACAAAGCTATTGTAGTCCAAAGATTTGTTTTCATCTTAGCTATGGCAACTTCTCACAGACCTGGACCAAATTAATTTCCACATACTTTTCTTGAAAATTGAAAATAACGAAGATTTATGTTATGAGGTTGGTAGGGTAAAATGAGTTCAAGTTTGAATTAAAAGTTATACAAGCTATGCTCAAAAAGCTAGATAAGTTATGCAGTTCAGATAGTGTCTCATATATATCCAGCATTTCCATGATAGGGTCTACAAGAAACTTCTCCAAGGATAGGGACTTTTGAGCAGCATACCTTATGGGCCCTAGTGGAGGAGAATAACACAATATTGATATCAGTTTCCTAGGTTCCTAAGCCAAAATCTTCTCTACCTGGTGAAGTACCTCCCAGAACTCTTTTGCAATTCTCAGCCTACATGACAAAAGTCTAATTTTCTGACAGAAGCATGGCATCATCTTGTAGAATATGTTGCAATCTTTTAGCTCCACCCCAGGAAATCAAATGTACAAATGATCTTCAAGGAATTCAATTCCCTGAATTGATTTTTCTTATCAATATTCATTGGATTCTAGGATACTGAGATTCTGGGATCTTGAGGTCTCCCATATAAGTTCATATGTGGTTTTACCCTGTTTAGTTTTTTTTGTGATCAGCTCTAGTCCAAGAATACAGAGAAAAATAAGAAACATCAAAAACCCCTTAGTAATGTTTAAGATGAAGGTTTTGAAAATCTTATTCTACTAAGTGGCATTGATCTTTGAAGAGCTGCAAAAATGTTTATGTTGGTTACACAG